>ML796303.1:435066-447356 GCA_009831015.1 Picea engelmannii | reverse complement strand
TATAATATTTCGATTCTCTGGCTTTTCATCTTTCATCTTTTTAATTTGTTCAAGCAGTTTTTTATTAAGGTTTTCCAAATGAGAAGATTCTTCATCCTTTCCTGATAATTCCTTCACGAGATCTTGATTATGTCGTCTTAATCATAAAAGTTCTTCCTTATTTTTGGATCTATTGTCTTTTTCTAATTCTAGATTCCCTTTATGTTCGTCTTTTAAGATTTTAATTTGTTCAAGTACATTTTGGTTAAGGTTCCTTAGGCAGGAGATTTCTTCCTCCTTTTCGGTTGATTTCTCCTTGAGACCTCGATTTTCTTGTTCTGAATTTGTATTCCCTTGCTTCTTGTCTTTTGACTTCTTGATTTTAACTAGTAAATTTTGATTATGATTTTTTAATCGTAATATTTCTTCATCTCGTTCTAGTAAGTCTTGGTCCATTTTTTGTCTTTCAGTCTTTAGTTCTTCATTTTGTGCAATGAGTTCCCGAATACGCTCTTTGAAGTAACAATTATCTTTCTGTGTTAACCCATTAAAATATTTTTCCTTCTCAATTTCAAACTGTAATTTTTTATTGCTCGCTTTATAATGTCCTAATTCTCCTTCCAATATTCGTGATTGTATTTATGCATTATCTTGATATTCTTCCATAATAAATGATTTTTAAATGTTTCTTCAATCCTTTTTAGAAAAAATCTTTTTTAAATCTTTACGAAATCACCTTATATTAAGATCTTCAATGGCTTATTTGGAAATATAAAATTATTTTTTTCCACTTAAAAATACTTCAATCACATGAGATTAAATTTTTCACTTTAAAAACCTTTTTTTACACGATACCTTATAGATAAAGACCATAACTTTTGGAACCTTTTTGTTTCCTTGAAAGGTTTTATTTATTGCACTTTTTATTTCCTTAAAACCTTCTTTTAAAAAAAACAAAGGTTTTGTTTATTGCCTTTTTATTTCCTTAAAGCCTTCTTTTTTTTTAAAAACTCTTATTTTCCTTTTATATATATATATATATATATATATATATATATATATATATATAAAAGGTGTGTATTTGTGCCACCTTTCACTTTATAAAGTTGTTTTTGTGCTATATTTTTATATAAAAGGGTTTATAATTTCCTTTTTTTATATATAACTTTATGACTTCACTAGATTACTTTTTAAACCCTTTTTTTCCTACTAATAATTGACTTGTGAAATCCAATTGAGTTGTTTCATGTATGACTATAAAAAAAATCAGGTTAACCCTTATATTCACTTGAATAATTGTTGAAACCTTCAAAATTATTACGCTGAAAGGCGTACACCTATTGATAATGGGCAGATTTAATAGGAGTTTAGTGCTTAATAAGTTTTCTATGAACAGGATTAAATATGGCTGGAATATTCTTAGTAGTCACACAAAATAAATGGCTGTGATTTCAATCATTAACTTCCTAGCTATTATAAAGACATTCGTTTATGTGTTTACTTTTTTACATTTACCTAATCATATTTAAAAATTACTTTGATAGCTAATTGATTGCCACATAAGTGATTAACATAAATTAACACCAAATAAATGAAGCTCAACCGTTTATTTGTTAATCAATAATAAAATTTAATATATTCTTTTCATCTTATCAACCTTTCGGCGTTGATCAGCCACAATTATGTGGTTGTGCTAGTTATAACCCTTTTAATAACTCGCCTTTTTCAAATCTCATTGACTTCACCTGTTGAAAATGTAATTCGTATAGGTATAGCGACAATTTTACTAATCAAATTTAAGTAGCACCTATAGAATGGTCACAATGATTCGTTGTTGGACGTACCCATATTCCAATTGAGTATTAACCCCGCCAAAATTTCCTTCGAATTGTTTTAATGACGTCATAGATTCATCACCCAATGAACGGCGGTAGTAGTTGGACTACTTTGAATTCTTTGTTTATTCCACACGGTCGGTATCTCCCAGTGGTGGTAGCTTTTGCCACAAACTCCTATGAATTAGCGACTGTAGATTGTCTTCGCGGAGATTTTGGAAATTCGCACCTGTTGCAACTGATATATATTCGGTGTGCCTCAAATTCCAGGTTACGTTGATTTCGTCTATAAAATGGTTAATGAGTTCATGATGTATCACCTCATGGTTTCACGGTTTAGACAAGGATTTTATTTTATTTATTTTATTTTATAGCGGATAGCTCTATTAACCCGAGTTAATTGCGCTGACTGGTCACAATATTTCGGTGGAGGGTTATTTTTTTTATGGATTAATATTTGGAAATTCATCTCTATTATTACGGTGACCAATAAAAAAAAATTCAACTATTACTTGGCCCATTAATGAAAGATGATTGTTAGTTATAGCTTGGATTCGCGAATAAGGCTCGATTTTGACCAAATGTTCTGGATCTATTGCTGCTACGGAACAATTAGGCGATTCTAGCGAGTCCACTTCCAGCCTTTGTTTTGGTAGTTGTTACATTGTTATACAACTCGACTTTGGTGTCTCCGCTATTTGGTCTCTCTGTGTTTTCCTTGATTCACCTCATCAAATAGAATCTTTACTCTTGGATGACTCTGGTAGGTGAATGATAATGTCTCTTAATTATTTGAGGATAAATATTTCCTTCAAATTTGTAACGGAAATAATTTTCTTTTATTTTTCAGATTATTTTTGTGGACAACAGTTATAATTTTTTTTATTTTTTTTACGGATGAGATTTGTACGATAGACAGAATCTTCCCTGTACGGACAGAAATTGGTCGTTGTACCTTGTTATTATTTTTGCAATTTAAATCAATTATTTATGTTGGATTATTTTTATAACAGAATTTCTGATATATATATTGTTCTTGATTTCTTGGCAGCGAAATGTTTTTCAACAGAATCCTGAGTTTTATATGGCCAAAGGCCTGAATTGGTCAAAAACCGAAGTGCCTAAGAACTTGAAAATTTGAATGGCCAAAGGCCTGGTTGGTGGTCAAAGACCAATTTTCTCAGAGAAACTCTGAAACGATGGGGTTGGCCAAAAGCCGGATCAGACAAGGTCTGATAAAAACTTAATGGCCAAAGGCCAAAATTAGAAACACAGCTCTGATACCAAATGAGACGAACAAAGTTCGTTCACACAAGAATTATCCAAAATACTTGGAATATAACAAAATAATCCATGAAGGAATAATGTATAAAATATGAATAGATAAGATGAGATACAATTGAGAATGAGGACTCATTTATATACCCACGCAGGGGTGTCCTTAACCAATAGTCATGTCCTTTGAGACATGTCCTTTCATTATTAATAATTATTATTTATTAATTAATTAATTATTATGTTATGAATATCTATTTATGTGTATATTTTATGTTCATAACAGATTGCATTTAATAATCAGTTTCTTGTGTGAATGTATAAATTCATGTAAGCCCGTAGAGGCAAATGACTAAGTGAGAGAGACAGAGTGAGAACTTGCAAGTCTGTTGTAATCTCCATGATCTGAATAATAAAACAATCGATGCCTATGCTTGGTGGACGTAGCCCAACATTTGGGTGAACCAAGTGAAATCCCTGTGTTTCTTATGTGTTTGATTGTTAATTATCATATGTGAATTGTGTTTTCCGCATTTGCAATTCTAACACAAATCTCTGAATCATAACCACTGGTAGAGGATTTCTACATGGATACGATTTCATGAATGTTGTTTCTCATAAGCTTATTTATGGAAATTATAGAATGGTTTATGTAGCAGATTCCTGACCATTAAAATAGAAAGAGAATTCCCATGGAAGGTGAATTGATAATGGAGTGTGAAAGCAAAATGGACAAATTGAATTGAATTGATTGATTTTAATGACGTCTATGAGGTTGAATAGCCTAAGGGACCAAGAGAATAACAACTCTCTTGACACTCTTTTCAATGTCGAAACTTCTGTTGTGAATCTTAACTAGAAGACGAACAATCTGATTGATCTAATCCCCATCAAATAGCTAGTACATATTATCGACCTTTAAACTATTTTCATACGGATTGTTGCACATTCCATGACTCTTAATGGTAGAACAGATGGATAAACCGAGTAACTCTGTTTTCATAATTAATTATTAATGTCTTATGAAAGAGTACTAATCACTAATGTTCAAATTAGTAAACAAGCAAACTTTTAGGCGATTGCATCTCAACCCTCCTAAGATGAAGAATATTTCATTATTATTGCATCTGGTCCATTGAATGTGAATTTGTTATTAAGAAGCTAATTAATTTACTGAAGTTAACATTATTTATTGAAAATTGAGCATCTAGGACATAACAAGATAATTCTATTTTAAACTAAATAATATATAGTGGAGCATTTAATACACTATATGTTAGAATATATACAATTTAATTCAAAACACTTTTAGAATCCAACACTTTTAAATCTAGATATATATCCCAACATATCGCTCATTAAATCCTATGTTACCAGGTTCTTTGCAATATATTAACTGAACAAAGAAGCAGTTTTTCAGAAAAAAAAAAAAACCGTAAAAATACGACACGACAATTGTCGAGCTACAGGCCAGAGTGTCAGATGAGAAATACAAATGGATCGCTTTGGCTTAGCTGCAGACCCTATTTATATCGACGAGCTGGCAGTTGACTGATTAAATCTAAAGAAATGACCACGACAACAATTTTTTAATTTGCCCAGACTAGATCGCTTTCTCATGATTGTCTTCCTTGGCAACTAAGACGCTGGCTTCCCTACAGAAAAAATTAAACAGATTTGACGAAGAAACAGTTAAATACAGAGAAATAAAAAAATTTAAACAGATTTAACGAAGAAACAGTTAAATACAGAGATATAAAACTACATTATGATGATTTACAAGCATCTCAAAACTCGCCTTGAGAAATCCGCCCAAAAGCCGGGGTCTGTTAACCGACTCTCGATAGTCACTTCGTTTTGCCAATGGCCCATCTGAATCACTTTGGGTTCAGACAATAAATTATCGTCTCCCCCATCCCCATAGCCCTGAAAGTTGTTGTCAACGAGACCAGCTAAATCTCCGGCAAGAAATTCCGTGAGATTTGCATCGTCGCTGTAGCCGGCGGACTGTCCCGTCGTTGCCCGGCCGTTACTGGTGGCCTTGTGTCGTTTGGGTGCAGGAGGGAGGACCAATTCATGGTCAGGAAGGAGGGGCTTGTGGCCTTGGAACAAAATAACGTGGCTGAAGAGCTTGTCCTTCCGGGTGAACGTGGAGCCGCAGGAGCAACGCCACGGGTTGTGCCCACAGTGCTTGCCATGGGTTTTGAGGTCTCCCACGACCGAGAACTGCTTGTTGCATTTCTGGCAAGTATAGATCTTCGGGCAGTGGCTACGCTTGTAATGGTTCCTCAGAGAAGTTATCGATTTCAGGAGCTTGAACTTGCGGTGGTTCTTGTTCCGCCTGCAACTCTCGAACGGACACGAATACCTCCTTGCCCTCGGGGAAGAAGAAGAAGAAGAAGCCGCGCGCGGCCTGGACATAAGCGCCTGGCTCGTCTTGTATTCGTCTCCGTGGGCCCGCATATGCATTCGAACATTGGCGTCACGCTTGAAACCCTTGCCGCAGATCTCACAGAAATGCGTGTGCTCTGCCAGAATATTGCCCTCGTTTATCTCTATGATTGTGTAAAACCTGTCGCCAGGGGGAGCTTCTTCTTCTTCTCCCTCCGCTTTAATGGCCGAGGCGGATTTCTCGTCTGCAAACCTTACAACGCTCGCTCCATTAGGGCTTGGGAGTTTCCCAAACACTAACCCTAGCGGCGGCGCTCGATTCTCGGCTTGTATCTCAACGCAGGCGCCGGGGTCTGGGCCTGGTTGAACATCCGCCGATACCAGATTCGCGCTTTCTCTGTTCTGGACCGAGAACAACACAGATGCCGCGGTCACAATAAGTTCATACAAAATGGACGAGATAAAGCCCGAAGCCGAAGCTGATTGATCATGGCGGCCTTCTTGAACGAATGCCTCCAGCTGCTGAGCTTGCTGCTGAAGAACTGAAAGATTCGACAATAGAACGTTGGGGTCCATTTCTGCCTGAGCCCCACTAGATCGACCAGCGCCCATTGCCGGCCATGCACCCAAATTATTACTACTGCTTTGTAACATCCCCTCCGAGGCCGAGGTTGGCAGTGGCGAATCAAAATACGTAGGGCCGTCGCCGCCATTCCCGGCTGCCCGTTCTTGATGAAGATTGGACAAAGCTTGCAGTTGGCTCTCTCGAAACCGTTCGCTGGCGTGATATTCAGCGGAGCGAATGGGATTGGAACCCTGGAGAAAGAAACCCCGTTCGTGGATGCAATCAGGATCGAACCGTAAATCGGCAGTCTTGAAACCCTGGTGGCCAGCTCTCGCAGAGTCCATTGCTTCAATTTCCAAAAGACTGACAGAGTCGTCGGGCATATTTTTCTTCTTTCATAAACACCGCCTTTTATATCATATCTGAGAGATTCTTCTACGTCGTTGCCGGATTGCATTAAAAAAAAGGATGGGGGAGCAAGAAATTGGGCAGCAACTTCTCCACTGACAGGTGAAAGTGCTGTGCTAGACGCACATTGCTCAATATTGGAATATAGTATGGTATTATTGGACTATATATATATATATCGTATTGATTCCAGAATTCAGTTCATAACGTCAGTTTTATCTCAGATTCTGTGCCCAGCGGCCAGAGAAAAAGTTTTTAAGTATACAGCAGAGGAGCTCATGTTTCCATGCAGGTTCATTTGCATCTGAGGTTTGTTGACTCGTTAGTTGATTAAAGAATTTTTAATATTTAATATTCATCGGTTTTTAATATTGTCCATTCTTTTTGTAAAGTGAGTATTAGCTTTGTCGGGTGGATGTGGTTCAACGGGGAGTGAGTTTATCTTCTTTGACTCAGCATTAAGGTAATTTCACAGCGTTAAAAAAATGTATACGTGTATGGATCAAAACCAATTTGAATTCTTAATATTAAGATGTTTGTACCACGTAGAGCTTCATACCAACTTGGGCCAAGAAATTATTCTTAAAACAACAAAAATAAATTGTTTATTTTTCACTTATATTTTTTTTATGAGTAGAATTTACTACCACCACATGGAATGGAATGTTATGAAGTGCATGTGTTAACTTTCCTTTGGAGGAGGATTCATTAGCTAAAGGTTGGTAACAGAGGTCACCGCTTACGTTGGCACTGAAAATAAATCATATATAGCAATGTAATAAGACAAAAATATAATAGAAATCCGACTGTCAGCCTGCTGTAAAGCCTAATTCCAAAAATATAATAGAAATCCGACTGTCAGCCTGCTGTAAAGCCTAATTCCAAGTTCAAAATAAATTGCAAATGGCAAATTGGATTACAGTTCCAGGTTATTTGTTTTTTAACTAAGTTCAATATGAGCACGATGTTGTATACTTTATCTTTAATATTAAAGAGATTTTATGCATTTCTAAATAATTTTGGAGTCATTTTATTTTGCAATTTTTTTCTTAATTATTTAAATTTGGCCATACAAAATGTTAAATTTCTTTAAAAAAAGTATGTGTTATAAGATTAGCTTAGTCAATTCTCTTGAGAACCGAGTATAGAGAATGCATAATAGTGTCACAACAAATCATAAAATTCAGAGTAACAAATAGCAAACACTGAGAATATCCACATGTAAGGGAATGTTATTTTATTGCTGAATCTTGGAAATGCAACCCAAGAAAACAGGATTAGAACTATACCATTACATGTATAGATCCATTTGCGTTTACAGGCTACACATGTATAGAGCACAATATGATTGTTCGTGAACCAGGAAATGGTTGAACTCTAGCACATAATTTGAACCGTTGAAACTAGTTGAACTCCCGAAATCGTATTGTTGTCACATGTTCAACAATCTCCACCTTGACAACAATTTTACTTGATACCTTGCCCAGATTCATTCATCACCTTTTCTACAAGCCAAGAGAAACCAAACATCGTTGCATCTTCTCTAACAATACTGGTTGCATGAACATGTTTGCATAGTTTGCTTCAGTATGGGCCACTCCACCTCCTCTGAATCAACATAACCACAAACTAAATAACCGCAACCATTGTAGGTGATACTCGTGCCTCTAAGATACCAAAACACCCATTTCCAATGCTCTTTACCTAGTTTTTCCATGTGTCCACTGTGAAAACCAACTGCATGTGAAATATTTAGTCTTGAACATTTCATCACAAACAACAACCTTCCTATTGAAATTAGCTTATGGTACACGAGACATATAATCATTTTTTTCCTCACTACTAGGACATAAACTTTGAAGAAAGCTTACAATGGAAAACTAAATAGATATTTACCGGTTTCACAATGTTCATATTGAACCTCATCAACATCTTATCCATAGACTTTTGTTGTAAGACAACCACAACTTACCATTTTTCCCATCTCTAGGTACTTCTATGCCAAAGATTTTTTTTGTCACTCCTAGATCCTTCATCTGAAATATCCTAGCCAACTTAGTCTTTAACCTGCTAATCTCAACCATGCTTGGGCTTGCAACAAACATATCATCAACATATAACACCAAGATAATGAATATTCCATTGAAACTTTTGAAGTAAACACAATAATCATACTCACTTCTAGTAAAATTTTGGCTCACCATGAAAGAATCAAACATCGTGTACCATTGTCTGGGTACCTTTAGGCCATACAATGATTCCCTGAGTTTGCAAACAAATCTCCCTTTGTGATCTTGAACAACATATAATTGTTCCATGTGCATATCTCTGCTAGTGATGATTTTGTGGGCGGTAGGATCCCATAATATGCATCCCTTATCTCCATCACTATAACCAACAGAGATATTAAACTTGCAGAAATTCAAATATTGTAATTCTAGAAATAGCTTACGGTTTACCAGTACCTACAACCCCAGCTCTTTCTTGCTAATATGGCTCAGTCGTTAATGCCATAAACAAGTAGATGCCCTTGATTCATTAGAGACCATTGTTGTTTCATTTACTTGAGTGCTTCCTTCTAGTTTGTAAGTGTTTCCAATCATTGTAGCGTTAATCACCACCAAGATTCCCTTGGACACTTTCAGTGCTCTACCTTGACCTGTAACCTCCAAAATCTAAAACTCCCAAAGAAATTAATTTTTTTTTATTTTATTTCTAATACATGTCCAACATCCATCAATGTTCATACAATACCATCGAATATATTAATCATGATGCTCCCAATCCCAACAATTTTACAAAAAATACCATTTCCCGTAAAAACAACATCATTGTCTATAGATTGGTAAGAAGAGAACCAACTTCTGTATGAACACATGTGATGGGAAGCACAAGAATCTAACAACTATTCTTCTTGATATGTGAGATACTACAAACAAATAAAACTTCATCAACCATACATGAACTTGATTCAACCATATTTGCTTCCTTACCGAAGTCTTCCTTGGATTCTTTTCTTTTCCAACAATATTTTTTGAGATGCCCTAATTTACTATAGTACCGACATTTTAGTTTACTCGTATTTACCTTTAACTTGGAACTGGATGTACCTCTTGATTTCTCCCCTCTTTCTCTGGATCAACCTCTAACCACCATTGCTTCTAGTGTGGAGGTTTCTATACTAGATTTCCTCCTCACCTCCTCAAACAAAAAAGCTCCTACAACATAATCAAACTCAAGGGTGTCGGTTGTGCTAAAGATAATAGAAGTGAATAAATGATCCCAAGACTTAGGCAATGAACACAACAATGTCACTACCTGATCTTCCTCGTCGATTTTTACATCCATACTAGTTAACTGACATAATAGAGTATTAAATACATTTAAATGATCAACAATTTTGGTACCTTCTTTCATTCATAGACTATATAGTTGTCTCTTCAAGTAGATTTGATTCGTCAAGGACTTTGTCATGTAAAGGATTTCCATTATGCTCCATAATCCTACTCTCCATTGATATTAAACAAAACTTCCTCTGCACAAACAAATGGCACTGAGAGCTCTCGAATCTAGATCTTCCCACTCCTCATTTGTCATACCTTCCAGTCTCTTTTTCATTCCTGACAATGTTGTGTGCAATCCTTTTTGCACCAACAAATCTCGCATCTTCAACTTCCATAACTCAAAGCTACTTTTTCCATTAAACTTCTCCACCTCAAACTTAGCACTCGAGACTTTCACCATTCTTTACAAAGGCATTCATGGCTCAATACACGACCTCCACTAACAAGGGTTTGCAAGGAAGAATAAACCATTGATCCACTCGACCTCTGCATACAAATCAGCGTCTTTTCCAACTCGAGTGGGAATAACCTATGTGGCTCATCACAAGGGCTCTACTCCAAAAATATTTTTTGCACATAGACATAATGAACCTCTGAACAGACATAAAACTTGACTAGTCACTTCTCCTCTGCGGGACGCTCCACTTTTGTAATTGTTCTACGACTAGGGCTTTTTTCCCCCCTTCACATCGATGGACTGAACTTAATGTGTTCTTAGCCCAACACACGCTTGCATGACTCCATATCCTTCACCAAGCTTCTGTGTGGCCTCTTTCATCTTCGCGACAACCTCATGTCCCCTAAACTCGGATACCACTTGTTAAGAACCGAGCACAGAGAATGTAGAACAATGTCACAACAAATCATAAAATTCATAGTAGCAAACAAGAAACACAAATGAATAACACAGAGAATATCCACAAGAAACATAATGTTATTTTATTGCTCAATATCGGAGGTGCAACCCAACAAAACAGGATTACAACCATTCAATTTTCTTCTACATGATACACATGTATAGATCACAATCTGACTGTTCTTGAACTAGGAAATGGTTGAAATCTCACACATAATTTGAACCCCTGAAACCGGTTGAACTCCCAAAATGATATTGTCGTCATATGCTCAACAAATTATATTCAATGACATGTTTTTTTTTAGTCAATACAATAAATGGTAATTACTCGGTTTTTTATAATTGCTTTATTTTATTTTCAATACATGGATTCCATGGATTCACAATAGTGATTATTTCACTAGATTATTTTTATCAATATGAGCAAGTTGTGATTGTTCTATTTTTTTAATTTTTATTGGTAGTAACCTTTCGACTAAGAGTTGCAGCGGGCATCGCTTAATTTTTTACAATAACTAGTGCACACAAGTACGAGAACAAGCATGATCATATTATTGGAGAGATTTGAACCTTGGTGGGGGATTTGAACAACCATGAAAAGAAGAACAAGTATATAGGTTGAAGAAGGAACTTTATGGCCTTAAACAAGCACCCAGAGCATGGTATGCAAGATTGGATATGTACCTGTTGCAACAAGGATTCAAAAGAGTCATGTCTAATAGCAATATCTATCTTAGAATTGAAAAAGACAGTTTGTTAGTCACAGTGGTCTATGTGGATGACATCATATTTGGCTGCAACAATGATGAATCAAGTTATAAATTTGCTCAAGAAATGTCAAAAGAGTTTTAAATGTCTATGATTAGAGAGCTAAATTTCTTCCTTGGACTTCAAATCACTCAGTCACCGAAAGGAATGTTTATTACTCAGTCCAAATACCTGAAAGAGATACTTGAAAAGTTTGGAATTCATGAAAGTGAACCTGTCGGCACTCTAATGGAAACCAGTTGCAAACTCAACAAGGAAGATGAGTCACCTTCCGTAGATTCAAATGTCTACAGATATATGGTTGGGAGCCTACTATATTTGACTACATCCAGACTTGATATCATGAAGGCAGTAGGAATGGTGGAAATATTTCAATCATCTCCCAAAGAATCGCATGTGATGGTTATCAAGAGAATATTTAGATATCTTAAGGGCACATCATACTTTGGCTTATGGTATCCAAGGAGTAAAGGATTTGAACTAATTTCCTACACAAATGATGATTGGGATGGTAGTGTGTATGACAAAAAGAGCACTAGTGGAAATGCATTATTCTTAGGGGAATGTCTAGTCTCACGGTCAAGTAGAAAACAACCATCAATTTCACTATCTACAGCAGAGGCTGAATATATTGCAGCTCCCGAATGTTGCACTCAAATCTTATGGATGATACAAATATTGGAGGATGTTAAAATTGAATGTAATCAGTCGATACCTATCTATTGTGACAATAAAAGTGCCATCGGCATCTCCAAGAATCCAGCCATGCATGCAAAGACCAAACATATACCAATGAAGTATCATTTTTTGAGAGAGAAAGTTAGTAACAAAAAGTTTAGATTGGAGTATGTTGGTTCAAAGGAGAAGAT
>ML796303.1:400326-434966 GCA_009831015.1 Picea engelmannii | reverse complement strand
ATCTAAAAAGCACAATAGTTCATTGACATTGTATTAATTAAAATAGTATGATTAATATCTTATAATGAAAAGACACATACTTATAATGAAAAGATACATTCCTATAGTGAAGATGTGCAATTGTTCAGTTGTACATGACCCTTGGAAGACTATAAAATTCTTGTTGAAATAGGTTGTGTCTCTGAGCTTGAAATCTAAAGATCAATAACAATGTCAGAGACCAAGAAAGTAAATGAAGCTATGCAGTTGAAGACAAAGAAGATTATGAATATTTGAAGATTGAAGTATTTATCATAAAAAGGGAGATTGGGTGGTGCTAGGGTAGGTTGGAGCCTGCAAAGGAGGTTGTAGCTTCCTTCTAGTTGAAGATGGTAAACCAAGGTGTTGTTGTATCTTTTTATTTATAGCTAAAGAAACGAGGGAGTTGGTGCTTCCTTCTAATCGGTGCTAGTAAAATCTAGAGAGGTTGCAGCCTCCTTCTAGTTGGTGCTAGTAAAACAGGGAATTGGTGTTACCTTTGAGTTGGAGCTCATAAATTGAATGTAATCTTTATTAAAAATAAGAAGAACATTTGTTGTTTTTGGGTTTTACACTTTAAAAAATTTCGTATTGTACCTTTATATTAATCATTTGTTTTGATTTAATAAAATTAATAATGAAGTGGTCTTAAATTGTGGAAAAAGGACAATATTGATTCATCCCCCCCCCCCCTTAGTATCAAACAATATTCCAAGATTGAAGACCTAAAATAATGACACCAATAGAATGGCTTAGGGAATATGAAATAGAGAAGGAGAAGGAAATTGCAGAATTGCTTGATTCGAATGGGAAACCTATCTTCAATGATCTTGAATTTTTTGATACCTATGTTTAGAAAATACCCATTGGGATGAAAAGGAAATCTATATTTTTTGAGCTTCCATATTGGGAACATTTTAAGATTGCCTACTTATTAGATACCATGCATATATTCAAAAATGTTTCATCTAATTTATAAAGCACATATAATCAAAAGAAAGTGACATATGAGGTGTTAGGAGAGACATTATTTCTTTGGATACTAAAAAGAAACCCTAGTCAAGAAAATAAAGTAGAGGAGAGGCCAATTCCTGTTGGCCTTTTAAAGAAGGTGATGTCCCATGGATTCTAAGGAAATATGATTTCTCTATGGCAAAGGATGTTATCTGGGTATGAATATTCCTTCTCTATTTTGATCGACTCTACAACATTAATTCATTGTAGAAGGACATTTGTCAAGATTAAAATCATGTTACCATCCAACCTTCTAAAGGCATGTATGTCAATTACATGCTTCTTTTTTTGGAGTGTAGGTTATATGCTATACATTCACAATTTTAAGCCAATTAATTTTGTGTGTGTTTATTTTGTAGTGTCATTATCTTTTACTTGTGCATGGTTGTGTTGAAAATTACTTTCTCGGGGACCTGTGACACCCCATATGTAAATTATATGCATTTTCACATTGGATCACCTAAAAGGAGATTCATTATGGCTAGCATTCTATAGTGGCATCAAGAGATAGTTGAGATTGTTTGTATCTTTAAGAAGGAATTGTCCATGAGTTTCATGGACTTGTAGGTCCATTTTCTAATTCACCTACTTGATGAGGTTGAATTAGCCAAGGTTCTCTTATGTAATTGGATGTTCTTCTTGGCGAGGTACACAAAAAAGTTGAAGGGCTTTGTTCGACAAAGGGAAAAACTTTAGGGGTCTATGGTAGAGGGGTACATAGTATATGAATCATTCTATAATGTTAGTGAGTACATCAATAAAATCAATGACACACCATGTGTAGTGGTTTGGGACAACCATTGGATGAGGAAAAAAGGGAAGTGGAGCTACTCCAAACCAATAGACTAGGTGCAAGATAAAGATTAATACACTTAACTTTTGTCAATTTTCTATATATTAAGTTTTTACACTAAACTTGATAATATATATTTGATTTAAACTATTTGTTTTGATTTCATGAATACATCAATGAATTGAGAAATTGATTTCGTCATTGAAATTTGTTGTTTACAACACGAAGGAAACTCAACCATGGGTTGTGTTGTATGAAGAAAAGAGAAGGAAATGGGACAATGATGGAAAATAATTCAAACACTTGAACAATAGAAGTATGTCTTATCTTAATCATTTAAAAGAAATATATGCCAATAATATGTCCCAATAGTTGGGTGGCTGACCAGATCGGAGAGAAATATGGTGTGTTAGATCATTACCTGTGTGTTGGAGAGGATGCACTAAACATAGGGATGAGATGAAGTAACTCGGATGCACTAAACATAGGGATGAGATGAAGTAACTCTATATCTATTTTAATTGTTTGTTTTATAATGCACATTTGAATTATAACATGTATCATGTTTTTATTAATTATTAGGTTACTAGACATATGACACCATCATTTGTTCACATTTTTATAGGTGTAGTTGTTCCCATCTATGTGGAATATGGACATCATTTTTGCACCAAGGATGCCAATGATCGACATGTCACACTTTATTATGGAGTGCAAGTTGAATTTGACCAATCTAATAATTCTATTCATCGTGATCAAAACCTAATTGAAGGGAAGTTAGGTTACAATGGAGAGATACAATAGATCATGCAAGTAGACTTCTCATATTTCCAATGTGTTATTTTTAGGTGCAAATGATTGGATACATTCGAATACAGTAATGTAAAGCAATATCATGATAGTGGGATAATATATATTAGCTCTAAAAAGATGTGGGATGAAAGGATACTTATGTTTTCCCAAAACACTACAATCAAGTGTTTTTTTTACCCAGATGTATTAGATAGGGATTGGTGTTTTGTAGTAGGACATTATCTAAGATCAAAGCATGTATTTTAGAATAAAAATGTTATCATGCCAAGGGAGTAAAATAATGAGGGTGATGGTAATGAAGAGTGATATGTAAAAAAAAATTAAAATATGTGTCATTTTATTATGGTTTTCTATAATTGGCTAACCGTGCATGTATTCTTCATTATCATAGTTTTAGTTATTGTTTGCAATTATGTAATGACATTTATTTAAAGAAACAGTGGACCCAAAGCATGGTAAAGAATAAAGGTATAATTAGTGGTAAATGCACAAACATGTTTAATGAATATATTTAGGCATTATTAGTTATCGCTAAGTTTCAATAATTGAAAATAGTTAATACAATACCCAAAAATATTTTTTCTTGATTTTATGATGATATGAAAACTTAACTACCATTCACAACCATCATCTTGAAAGAATAAATTTGTTATGAAAATTTGAGCTCTTTAATAAATTAAGAATCATTTTTAATTGTAAGATCGGCATGTTATCTCTTTTTGTAAGATTGATATTACCAATTATTGTTATCAAGGTCACTTTAATTGAAGGTATTTTTTATCTTTCTTTTATTTTTAATATAAAAAATCGGAATCATTTTCATGATATAATAGAATATTTAATATATATATATATATATATATATATATATATATATATATATATATATATATATATATATATATATATAAAATAAATAAATAAATTATAAATATTTCCATGATTTAATAAAAGATTTAATGAAGCTAATCGATTTTTAAAATTGATCAAATTTGATTTATAATTGTTTTCATAATTTAAATAGCAACATGTTGTCATTATTTGTAAGATTAATTCAACAATCATTATCTTATAGGCCACTTTAGTTGAAAGTATTTTTAATTTATGTATATATTTAATATAATAATTTATAATTATTTTCATGATTTAATAGAAGATTTAATCAAACAAAATGATTTTCAAAATTAATCAATTGTAATTCAGAATTGTTTTCATGATTTGATAAGCAAGATGTTATCAATATATAAAATTGGAGAAACAAATATCTTATTAGATTTAACAACCATAATTTTAATTATATCAATATTAATAATAAGTTTAGTAAAAATATTTAACAATAAATTTAAAAAATATTATTCAATCAAATGATTCAAAAAATTAATCAAATTGTGTAATTATTGATTGAATCATTTAATCAGTTTTTAAGCATGTTTAATCAACATATTGTATCTTCCAAAACAAGAAAGAATTCACCTTGAAAAAAAGATAAACTATATATGGCATTAAATGATTATAAGTTTTTGCAATCACAATCCAAATTAAATGATTTTGTATAACTAGAGTTAAACATTATATGGCATCTCAAATTTAACTAAGTGATATGTCTCAAATTTAATTTAAAATGGAGAAATCATTAGTATTGTTAATCATTAAACATAAACATAATACATTTTATAAATCAAACAACATCAACATCAACATAATATGAAAAGACATATTATACATGAATGTGTGAAGGACACAAGAGTTTCGTAATGAACAACTTCACTCTGAATCCATAATAAGATATATAATAATAATTGATTGTAAAAATATGGTGATATTACAAAGATAGGGCCTAACTATATATATATATATATATATATATATATATATATATCCTTTATGGTTTTTATGAAGAGTCGTGACTTTTAGTCATGACCTTTTATTACATTAATGTTTAATTTACTTTATTTATTATTTTAATGTCTTTATATTATATTATTTATTTATTGTAACATTGCCCTTCCCTTAAATTTTGCTTTGTCCTCGAAGCAATGGTAAGGAAGTATGTAACTGACGAAAGTGCTATGACTCACATGTTGCATCTTCTTCTGGTAGATCTTTCCATTTAATCAGGTATTCCTTGATTACTCAAGAACGTAATCTCTTTTCCCGGGTGGCAATAATGGCTTCGGGCTCTAAAATTATTCTTCCTTTCTCATCCAACATAAGAAGTATAGTTTGTGTTTTTTGTTGTTTCCCCAAGACTCTATTTAGACATGATACCTGAAAAACATTGCGGATACAACTTTTATCTGGTAAATCCAACTCGGTAAGCCACGTGACTGATTTTTCTATTTATTTGATATGGTCCACAAAATTTTGGAGTCAATTTATTCTTCTCATGTTGTTAAAGGGATAATTGTTTGTAAGGTTGAAGTCTCACAAATACCCAGTCTCCTACTTCGAACTCTCTTTTTGTTCGATTTTGGTTAGCTTGTTGCTTCATTCGATTCCTTGCAACTGTTAAGTTTTATTTGAGTAATTGAAGGATTTTCTTACTTCCATCTAAATGGTCTTTTACTGACACAACTTTTATGTGGCTAGTGGCCAACTCCTTCCACGATGGAGGTTTGTAACCATAAAGAACTTGGAAAGGTGTCATTTTAGTTGATGTGTGATAAGTGGAATTATACCACCACTCAGCAAGGTGCAACCATTGAAAACATTTATTTTGTTTGTCGGAGATAAAACAATGAAGATAGGTCTCTAAACATTTATTAACTTCTGTTTGACCATTTGTTTGAGGGTGGTAAGTTGAGCTCATATTGAGAGAGGTTATGATCTGTTTGCAAAATTCTCTCCAAAAATTCCCTTTAAATTTGGCATCTCTATCGCTGACGATAACCTTAGGGAACCCATGTAGTTTGTAAATATTCTTACAGAATATTTTAGTTGTTTGTTTTGTTGAATCTCTTTTCCTTACTCCAATAAAGTGTGCATACTTGGTTAGTATATCTACTACTACTAATATTTTATCTTTTTCATCGGATATGGGTAGTCCTTCAATGAAATCCATTGAAATTTCTTCCCATTTTTGGTTGGGAATGTGTAACAGGTGGAGTAACCCCAGGGTTGACACATTTTCATTCTTGTTCCTTTGACAGAGATCACATTCTGCTACATATTTTCGAATATCTGCACTCATCCCTTTCCAAAAAAATGAACTTTGTGCATTATAGTATGTTTTGAAAAATCCTATGTGACCTGTAGGTGAGAAATCATGAGATTCTTGAAGAACCTTGGCTTTAAATATTGAGTTGGTATTTCAGTAGATTCTCCCTTTATACCATAATATGTCATTCTTCCATTTGAACTTAGGGTATTGTTTTAAATTGTTGATTATAGAGCAAGTCTCTGGGTTTTTGCATACTTCGTTCAGATTTCATCCAACCATTCTGGAATGGCTATTGATATTGCAAAAACTTGTGTTTCTTCATCTTTTCGTGATAGGGCATCAGTCGTGATGTTGTCTTTTCTTCTTTTATGTATAATTTCCATATCAAACGTGGCAATTTTCTCTATCCACTTTTGTTGTTTGATTGACAATGTTTTTTGTTGTAACAAGTACTGGAGACTGTTATGATATGTGTGTATCAAGAATTTACTTCCCAATAGATATTGGTGCCATTTTGTTAATGCATGCATGATGGAAAGCATTTCCTTGTTGTAAGTGGATTGTAAGAATTATGTTTTATTTAATTTCCTGCTCTCCAAAGCTATTCGGTGCCCATTTTGCATCAATATTGCTCCAATTCTAAAACCTGACGCATCACACTCAATGATGAAAGGTTTGGAGAAGTTAGGTGTTGCTAATACAGGGGTCGTGGAAATAATGTTTTTTAAGTTTTCAAAACATTTTTATGCTTCCAAATTCCATTGAAAGGAGTTTTTCTTAAGGAGATTTGTTGGGGGGGTGGTTAAATGAGCATAATTCTTGATGAATCTTCGATAGTATCATGCCAATCCTAGAAATACTCTTAACTTGGATATGTTTTGGGGTTTAGGCCATTCTGTGATTGCCCTGATTTTCTTGGGGTCTACCTTGACTCCTTTTTTGGATATGATGTGACCAAGGTACTCTACTTCCTCCTTGCCAAATGTACATTTTGACATTTTGGCATAGAATTAATTTTCCTCCAGAAGAGATAACACATGTCCCAAATGCTTCATATGCTCCTCCGATGTTTTACTGTACACTAAGATATCATCGAAGAAAACTAAGACATGTTTTCATAAGTATGGGTGAAATAATTCATTCATTGTCACTTGGAAGGTGGCGGGGGAATTATTTAGCCCAAAAGGAATCACATTGAATTCGTAGTGTCCTCTGTGTGTTTGGAAGGTAGTCTTGGCTACATCTTCTAGTTTGACTCTAATCTGATAGTACCTAGATCTTAAATCAAGTTTTGAAAATATCTTACTCCGTGAAGTTCATCCAACATTTCGTCAATAAATGGGATGGGAAATTTGTTTTTAATTGTTATTTTGTTTAGCCCTCGGTAATCTATGCATAATCTGAAAGATCCATCTTTCTTTCGAACTAGCACTACTGGAGTTGCATATGGACTTCTGCTTTTCATGATGACACCACATTTTAATAGGTTTTGGACTAATCTTTCTATCTTTGTTTTGTGGTGATGAGGGTATATGTATGGTCTAACCTTGACTAGGCTTGATCCTGGTTTAACTTCAATTATATGTTCAATTCTTCTTTGAGGCGGTAACGCCATGGGAAGGTCTTGAAATACCTTCTTGTGTTTTCTAATTAGATCTTGGATGTTTCATGTTCTGGGAGTCATCATGTTATGATTCTTGTATTTCTATGTTGTGGAATTGCATGAAGTATGTGGTTGCTCCTTTTCGGATCATTTTTTCCATTTGTTGTGACTGCACAACCTGTGTTTGTGGAGGTTGAAAACCATTTAATTTATAACTTTTCCCTTGCCACTTGAATTGGATGAAATGTTCCTGGTGATTGATTGAGTATGTGCCCAAGGTTTGTAACCATTGGACTCCTAAAACCACATCTACTCCTCCCAGAGGGACGGTGTAGAGTTCTGATTCCAAATTGAAATATTGGATTTGGAGTTTCACCTTATGGCATTTTTCGATATTTACAATTTTTTTGACATCTACAACCATTACTTCATGTCTGGGACTGGATATACAAATAATTTAAGTTTCCTTGCAATCTCGATATAGAGGAAATTGTGGGTTCTTCCAGTGTCGATTAGTACGGTGACATTGTCATTTTTTATATGTCCTTTTAATTTAAGAGTTTGTGGTTGGGTAATGCTTGTGATGGTTGCAAGTGATATTCTTGGTGTGTTGTCTTCTATGATCTCTGAAGTGTCATTTTGGAAATTTACGATTTCTTCATTTATTGATTCTGTTGAGTCTAATCCATCGTGTTTTTCTACTTCACAAGTGTACAATTTTTTTTGTTTATCTTCGATCTGGCACCTATGCCTTGGGTCCCATTTCTCTCCACATCGTTTACATTTTCCTTCTTTTATCCTTTGGGACTTTAAACTTCTTCTTCTATCTTCACGAAGATTGGGTGGTATGTATTTGTCATTTCCTGTAGTCTGAGGTACACTCCTTCTTGAGTAAACCTTGTTGAATCTTGATTGGACTTCGAGTTTTTCTTCTGTGGATTTTGCCTTGTGTATTGTTATTGCTACTGTAGTAACCTCATGTAATCTTAACTCATCTTGGATATGTGGTTTGAGACCACCTATGTAATATTGGAGTAATTTATCATCAGATAGTCCAAATAATTGGGTGGCGAGAGCTTCCCATTGATGCGTAAATTCATCTATGTTGCCTTTTTGTTGTAATCTGGTGAGTTTTGAAAAAAAAAATCGAGATGCCCTAGAATCTTTTAAAAAATCATTTTTGAAAGAATTCTAATTATATGATTGAATTATTCTTTTCCACCATAGATACCAATTGTATGTAGTTCCTTCTAGGTACATGGATGTGTATTTGACCTTCTCTTCGTCTGTTGTCACGTTATATATGTGGAAATATTCTTCAATTTTGTTAAACCAGGCTACACATTTATTATCGCCTCTATTGTATTTTGGGAGTTCTATTTTGACTTTGGGTGGGTATAACATTAAGGGTTGGTATTATGATGTAGGTTGGGGGTTTGGTATTGAATCGGGGAAAAATGGTGGTAGATTAGATGTGCTTGACTCTGATTGGCGGTGATTCTGATTTTTTATAAGTTTTAAGAGCTTGTTTTGTTCTTCCTGATTTTGCATTATAACGGTTAGGTTTTGCTTCAAATCCTCTGTTATTTCTTTTTTCAAGTTATCCAATCCTTGTTGTAAGTTCATCCCAAGCTCTTGAAAAATCTCATCTTTAAGATCTTGTTTTAGATTGGTTATGCCTTGTCGTAGCTCAAACACAACTTCCATGGTAATTTTTTCTTTAAGGTTAAGCATTGGATCTTTTTTGAGTGCCTCGTTGTTGAGCCTTATTTATTCTAGTAACTCGTCGTGAGTTTTTTGTATTGTCTTTTTTAGAGATTTTCTAATGCTTTTACATTCCTAGTCTATTTTTTTCCACTTGAGTTTTTAATTTTGACATCCTTCTGGTGTTTAGGGGTGAGTATTTTTCTATAATTTTGTCCTTGCTTGGAAGATCCCTTTTAATTATTTTAATTAAATAATTGTATGTAATTTAAGGAATATTAATTATATGTATATTATATAGTTAATGGGTGTAATGGGGGGTACAAAATCGTGGGAATTTGGAAGGGCAGAAATCGTGGAGGGGAAAAGAGTTGGAAGGAGAGGGTGGGAACTGGTGGATGCGTGGGAGAGTTGAGGAGGGGAGGTTCGAATAGAGCGTGGGAAGGTGAGTGCAAAATGAAACGAGGGAATGGGGGAAGGGAGGGAGCAGGCCGCGAACACGAATGAGGGTGAATGAGTGGCCGAAATGGAGGGAAAATGGAGGGGAAAGCAGAGGCTGAGTGGTTGGGAGTTGATCGCAGGGACAAGGGCGAGCTAGCGAAGGTGGAAAGTGTATGGCAGGAAAATGATGAAAAGGAATGGCAATTGGAAGAGGGATGGTGTGGGAGTGAAGTGTGGTAGAGGGGGTGGTATGGTGGGCGAATGATGAAAAGGAATGGTGAATGGAAGAGGGAAGGCGTGGGAATGAAGCATGGGAATGGAAGAGGGCGGGCGTGGGAATGAAGCGTGGGAGAGATGGTGAAGTCAGAAAGGATGAGGAGGGTCAAAGTGAATGGATGAGGGAAAAACGAGGAAGAGGAACGCTCTGATACCAATGTGAAGGACACAAGGGTTTCGTAATGAATAACTTCACTCTGAATCCATAATAAGATATATAATAATAATTGATTGTAAAAATATGATGATATTACAAAGATAGGGCATGCCTATATATATATGCCCTTTGTGGTTTTTATGAAGAGTCATGACTTTTAGTAATGTCCTTTTATAACATTAATGTTTAATTTACTTAATTTGTTATTTTAATGTCTTTGTGTTATATTATTTATTTATTGTAATGGTATGACAATCAATATATATACAAATATACATCTCATGTCAAATATACATCACAGTAATTAATATACATGCTAGCTAATGGTAGGTTTGCCAACATAGCCAGAGGCAATATTAGTACCTCCATTGGATAAGAATGTATCTATGATCTTATATTTCTCTCAAGTAGGATCTATATCACTCGACAGGACCATAGTTCCTATAGAATCAATAGTTGGTGCAACTAGTGGCACAGGTGTAGTAGGGGGATGGATGGATGGATTTGTATTTGGTGCATCTAGTGGAGTAGTAAGTGGATCAGTGGATGGATAAATATAAACTAATGTAGCTAGTGGAGGATCTAGAGTAGTAGGTGGATTTGTGGATGAATTAGTAGTTAGTGTAATTGGTGGCATTGGTGGAGAAGAAGGTGGATCGGTGGATGGATTAGGAGTTAGTGCAGTTGGTGGTGCAGGTGGAGTGGAGGAGTGGGAGGAGATGGTGGAAAAGGTGGAGGAGGAGGAGAAGCTATAGGAGTAGGAGAAGTAACTAGAGGAGTAGCAACCTCGTAAGATTGAGTAGATGAAGAAGATGGACAAGAATGTCTTGCAGCTCATTGCTTAACCTCAAACTTCACCCGAGGAAGTAGGACGGAGATAGTAAAAATATGACACATCAATAACATCATATCTTGGGGAAGGATCACATATATATCTACAAGCTTTGGTTCCTTCACGATGACTTGAGGTCATATTGAAGCCACTCATGATAGCCAACGATCAATGTACATTATTTATATGTAACCAACTAACAAAATCTATGATTTAATCTCCATGACAATTGAGGGTTGTTGACTGAGGGTGGCTCATTATCCTCACCCATGTTTGAACTAGGATGGTGAGGCCCCTCACAAATATTCGAGTTAATATCTGCAAAGTATTAGACAACAAAAATTAGACAATTTATATAAATCTTATAATCGATCACATGTGCATTAACACAAAAAAATCTATAACTAGAATAATCGAAAGATAATGATAATATTACCTCTTATATCTAATGGCTTATCCTG
The DNA here is from genome assembly GCA_009831015.1 of Picea engelmannii. NCBI lineage: Eukaryota > Viridiplantae > Streptophyta > Pinopsida > Pinales > Pinaceae > Picea > Picea engelmannii. The sequence continues at coordinate 423,694 of ML796303.1, read as the reverse complement.
ACTAAATAGAATGTTTAGACATCCTTGCACATGAATATTGTACAAGATAAAGAATGTGATCAACCTCACTAGCTAACAAAGACAAAACCTATAAACTCATTGACCTACAAGGGTACTTCAACTAGCCCCTCATGGGAAACATTTGGTCCTGCATGTGCATACACATATTAGTCGTCAGCCTAGGAGGGAGTTAGTCGAATGTCCACTAAGTGACTAGAAACATCTCAAAAAATAAAGTAAATAGGTCTAAAGTAAAGGAGAAGATACATTTTCCCTCAAACACGCTACAACAACAATCTAGTGAAGTACAAAACTATTGTTAAAAAATGGCAAACCACATAATCATTCTAGGCTTGTGAAATAAACTATCTACATAATACAACATAGTGTGACTAATGCATTTCCAATCAGAGATATGGTGTGTTAGTGTCATGATGATCAAGAACAAGCACCTAACCTCCTTTACTCCAAAAGAATTTAATCTTAATTGGCCCCTAGAAACATGGAAGTCAATGGGACCAATGATGTCTACACCGGCATATCACTACACATATGTCAATTGACTTTGACCTACATTGTCAGTAGGCAAATTGGAAAAATAGGGAAAATCCTCCCCCCTCCTAGATAGCCTAATGATAAAATAAATATCCTCCTCTATGGGTTGGTACCAAAGATTGGGACCAACCTTGAACACCTACCTACCATGATCCCAACAATGAATAAACTACATGAATGAGTCTATGTTCCCCTTGAAAGAGTTAACCTTCTCATAAAACTTGAGGAGTCCAGCATCCCTCAAAAGGAGACGAGTATAAGAAATAATAGGATGAGGGAACATATTCCTCTCCCTCTCTTGGGCCTTCTATATACGCATGAAGTTATATGGGTCAACCTACAATTTTTGGAACTATCCCTAATTCACATACAAATCTCATTGGGCAAATATATCTATAAAATAAACAATCTATGCTAAATTACCATTTGAAATATCCATTAAATATTTAACTTCAAAAATTTTGCATAAAAAATGTGTTAATTTAATTGGTGTGCCCATTTTAACTAAATGCACCATGCATTGTGTGCTACAATTTCCAAAACACGCCAACAATTTTGGTGCGCCATATTTATAATATTGCACTATTAATGGTGTTCCTACTAAAAACTTCATGCATGGATAAGTTTTATAAATATTATATGATATCCTTGTGATTTCCTTATCGTTGCATAGATTGTATGACCACACACCAACGTCGGTGCAACATAATATTTTCTAGTGCAATGATAACTATAGTGTGATATAGATAACTAAGAGAACAACCATCCCTTGGTGTTGTTACCAAGGGTTTGTAGTGTGCCACATCTTAATAGGGAATGACTATCGGTGCCTCTATACATTCATTAGGGCACAAGAGTGCACATAGAATTCACAAATCCATTCTTATAATTGTTTGGCGTGCTTACAGTTCTTTGACACACTATGCACCATTACGAATGATATAGGCACCACACATCAGTGCTACCTAAATAGGCATTATGCACCTATGTGCACAATGGCAATGCTTAGTGTTGTTACCAAACATTGTCGGTGTGCCTAAACTTATGTGGAAAACCACTCTTGGTGCATCCATGCATTTATTAGTGCACTGGAGAGCATAGGAAATTCCAAGTGTTAAACTTAACTCTTCAATGTGCTTACAATTATGTGGAGCACCACGTGTCAGTGTAGCCTATAAGTGCACCAACAAGTGGTGTGATCCAAATGTCAAGGCCACACTGAGAGAAATTTTTCAAAAATAAATTAAAAAAAACAACCAAATTAAAGCCCGATTTTAAATTTTAAACCATTGAAAATGTAAAGAGATAAGAATTAATTTACCTAGTCTTTTCTCCACCTAGGAGGCATGGTTGCCACAGAGAAAAAATCACAATTTGGTACAATGTGCAAACTTCCAAAACAAAGATAAATCCATCGTGGAAGAGAAGCAATTGAGAATCGTGACAATCTAGTAGTGCCACACAATGGGGCAATCGTAGGGGGATTGTGAGCACTGATATTTTAACCTTAATCTGTGTGTGTGTGTGTGTGTGTGTGTGTGTGTGTGTGTGTGTGTGTGTGTGTGTGTGTGTGTGTGTGTGTGTGTGNACCGACTAGTTTGTTTTAAAAATATTCAATGTTTTAAAAAATATTTTAACATATATCAGTGCACGTAGTAGGTTTATGCACCAATGTTGTTAAATGTATTGGACCCATAGTCATTTCGTTTTTAATTTTAAAGACCTATCATGTTGTGGTTGATATGGTTACACATTGATGTTGGTTAATCTATTTGGTGCATCGACAAACAATTTATGAACAAACAACGATATTTTTTATAAAATATTTTAACCTACTTTGTACACATGGTATTGTTATGCACTAGTTCAATTTAATATAAATGGTGCACCAATAAGAATTTTTTGAATAAATAGCTCATATTTTTTATAAAATATTTTAACCTAGTTTAGTGTGAAGGGTATGGTTATGCACTAGCATGGTTGAATATAAATGGTGCATAAACAAGTTTTTTTCGAAAAAATAATTGATATTTTTTATAAAATATTCTAATCTACCTTGGTGCATGTGGTGGGGTTATGCACCGATGTGATGGATAAGTAAGTCTGGGCATACCATTTAAGTGCATTAAACAAAAAACCATCCCTAAAACCTTTATCTACCTACCCCCATTAGTATCTTCGCTAAAAATAAAGAAAAAATAAGTGATTTTGTAAAAACCTTGACATTTGCAGCATCAGTTTGAGTGCAGTGGGCAGTGATGTCAGCATATTAGATGTGTGTGGAGGATAGGCTAGCTGGAGATAGAAACTAATATCCTTGGAAGGCTAGGATTGTCTTTGTCTTAAAGGACCTCAAACTATGGGATATATTTCAGGTGACTATTCTTGTTCCTCCTGCTACTTCTCCCGTCTTGTTAGTAGAGTTCAAGAAAAGGAACAACAAGGAAAAGAGGATGATATGTGATGCAGTGTGGGATCACATCATTCCCCACTTGACTGGGAGAGCCCATGCATTTGATATGTGGGCATCTCTATGCCAGCTTTACGAGAGCTCTAACCAGAACCAGAAGATGGTTATGTATGATCGACTCAGGGGCATTCGTATGCTCCAAGATGAGTCAGTTACTTATTACCTTGGCCGATACACCCATATCAGAGACGAGCTTGGAGACATTGGAGAGGTAGTGGACCCAGATTCTATGGTGAGGACAGCCTTAAACAACTTCACCAAAACCATGGGTTCGATTTGTTCATGTCATTGTTGCCAAATAAATCATGCCCACTTAGGAGAGGATGTGGGATGATTTTGTTCAGGAGGAGCCTAGACTTACATTAGAGACTTTTGGATAGCAGCAGACATTGCAGGGTGATGAGGATCTTTCTCTTTGGACAAAGGGAAAGAAGAAGACCGGCAAGGGAGGTCGACATGGTCCCAATTTTGGGGCCCCGCCATAGGGAGAGAGCAGTGGTGGGCAGAAGAGAGACATGAGAACAGTGATATGCTTTGCTTGTAGAGATATGGGTCACTATGTAGGACAGTGTCCTAAGAAGAAGAAGAAGCAACAAAATGATTCAGCAGTGACAACAGAGGAGCTTGAGTTCGATGCACAGTTTGCGAGAGAGTGTGCATTCACTACTTCTTTGTCAACTGCCACACCATCTAGCGTCATGTGGGGAGACAAATTTGAGGAGGACCTATTGACTCATAGTATTGAATCAAAGGGATCTCGGACTCAGTTTTCATGGACACTGTCATCAGGGGTGACTGGTCCACCCGGTACAGATTCAGTTTTAGAGTTGTCGAGACATAGGGTTGGTGTAGGGGATTTAGAGAATCAGAGATTCATGAGGAGGAGGAGGAGGGCACCACGGAGGCTTGAGCCTCACTTGGTTACAAAGACGGGCATATCAAATTTTGGTTTCACTTCAGGTGGAAGCTACTTGGAGAGAGGCCAAGTTGAGGATCTTGGTGAGATGTCGAGATCCAGGTACTCTTGGTGAGATACCAAGAGGGGGAGACTCTTGGTGAGATGCCAAGAGAGTGACTCTTGGTGAGATGTCAAGACTAGTGACCATTGGCGAGATGTCAGGAGGTAGAAATACTTGGTGGGAGACCAAGGTTGATATTTTTGGTTTGATACCAAGATCTAGGTGATCTTGGATAGGTGGAGAGACACTTCCATCTATAGATCACACAGATTGAGAAGATCTATGTCAAATACTACTTTCATTGATCAGGGTACAACCATACTCACCGAGTATTTGCCAGTAGGCAACCATGTCCACTATAGGGATGATATTGGTGGTGAAGGGCATTTTCCTCTGTAAGAGGGAGTGTTGAGATTTGGGTACCTTGCAAAGTGGTCCCCTTGTGTTTGTGAGCCTCTAAACACAAGAGGGAAATACTTTGTACCGTGTACCAAGTACTTTATGTATAATTTCACTTTGACTTAGGAGATTTAATCCAAAAGTGAAATTTGGTCATTTAATCCTAAAATGACTATTAATTCACTTTATGGGTGAATTGAGGGACATAACGTGAAACTATGGAAACTTAAGTAAAGTGTCTTTTGGGTTGAGATTCTTTTGAAATGATCTCAACCATTGATTAGGGATGAGATGAAATAATCTCATCCACACATACTTTAGGTTTCTTTATGCTTCCTTAAGGAGGGCGCAAGGGCAAAGAAGAGGATTATTATTCCTTGTTATGTTCACCAAGAGAGTTTGGAGAGGAGCATGAGGATGAGGTTGGAGGCATTGAGTGAGGAAATTTTGGGTGCCCCCATTCATGGAGGTAGCCAGGAGGCTTAGTCCTTCATTTATTTGTGGAGCTTCTTCTTGCTAGGAGGAGGGCACGCAACTAGTAGGGAGGAATTACAGTGCTCAAATTACACCGAGGACAATTTCAGTGGAGAGCTACATCACAGATTTAGAGTTTAGTGCAAGGGTTTCTCCACTAGAGCTTCCATTTGGCAGAGTGCTTCAGTTCAGTGGTTTTGGCAACTTGTGAAGAGGGTAGGGCTCATATCTACCATTTGGACTTGTGTTTCAGCTTGGTTCAAGCTACTATTGTATCATGTTCATTTGTTTATTGTACTTGGTGTATTCCACCTTCTATTCTCCACATGTATACACTTAGATTCCAAACTGGTTTTCCTCGGGGGGTTTTATCCAGGGTCATGTTGAAAAAAAATACATGTGTTCATTTTCATGTATGCTAGTGTTTAGAACAACATTATTTCAACTCTAAAAGATCTCTAGGTGTGTTACATAGTTTATGGTATGCATGTGCTAACATCTTGTGACAAAAACTACATGCTAGAGCACATATATGGCTTATATAACCGTAACATAACAACAAAGAAGTTATTGAACAATTTGTTCTTATAAAACAACAACAAACCCTTGTTTGACAGTTGAAACTTAGAGCCAACTTGAGGTCAAAGACATACCTGGTTGGAAGCTTGTTAGGACCTGGAAAATCTTCAAATCTAAAGACTCATGCAACTGCCCTTCAAAGCTCCTTCAAAAGAGAAGAGAACCAAATAAAGATTGACTCTAATCAACAGAGATATGCACTCTCTCCAAAAATAAATGAGTACATAAGAAATATTACTCCAATAATAACTCCCCAAAAAGGTATCAACAAATCTTTCTTGGCTACTGTTTTTCTTATCATAATTTTGGGCATAAAGAATTAGACTGTAAAGTTTATAGAAAGAACTATCATAAAAGTGTTCAAGGATATGGCCATAGGAACAACGAGTCTAGTAGCAATCAAAGGAGTAGAAACTATAATTCATTTTATCGATTACAAGATTAAAATATTGAATGCTACAAATGCAACAATTATGGTCATAAAGCTAGTGATTATAGACTATCAAAATATTCCATGAAGACAAGTATTTCCAACAGTCAAGAAGAAAAATATAAGAAGATATGGAAGGAAAAAAAAATAGAAGAAAAGGAAACAAAATGTAAGGTAGCCCTATATGCCAAGAATAAAAGAATCCAATCGTATGTTGACAGTGGATGTTCAAAGCATGTGACAGGAGATCAAAACAAATCCCTTAATCTGAAAAGGAAAGAAAAAGGAAGTGTTATATTTGGAGAGGATGTCTCCTCCAAGATACTTGGAAAGGGTACAATCAGTATGGGAAATAACATAGCTAAAGCAGAAAATGTGCTATTAGTTGAAAATTTGAAGCCTAATCTCCTCAGTGTGAGCCAAACATGTGAGGAATTTTCTTATTCACTTTTTTATTCATACTCTTGTATTTATTTAATTTCTTCTTCATCATCATTTCGTAACCTTTCATCAAATTGTGAATTATCTTGTGATTTGATCCCTTTTGTTTTCATATCATCCACTTTTACTTTTTCACTTTCCACAATATTGTGTAGCCTCGGATTATAGCATCTATAGGCCTTTTTATTGGATGAGTAACCAATAAATATGCCTTCATCTGATTTGGAATCAAATTTTCCTAGCTTATCGTCATCTCTCTTTATGTAGCATTTTCTCCCAAAAACTATGAAGTGTTTAACTGATGTTGGTCTGCCAAACCACAACTCATATGGTGTTTTGTTGTGCTTAACTTTAAGTTGTGCTCTGTTAAGTATGTACATTGATGTATACACTACTTATCTCCAATATATATCTGATAGTTTTGCTTCATTTAACATGGTTTTGGCTGCTTCTTGAACAATTCTATTTTTCCTTTCAGCAACTATGTTTTGTTGAGCAGTTCTTGGAGCTGAAAAGTGTCTTTTAATTCCACGTATTCCACAAAATTTGTTGAACTCATTTGAAGTAAATTCTCCTCCATTGTATGATCTTAGGCACTTTATTTTGAGATCAGTCTCATTTTCAACTTATTCTCTGAAGACTTTAAATTTTTTGAATGCTTATGATTTTTCTTTGAGAAAGGATACCCAAGTCATTCATGTATAGTCATCAATGAATAAAATGAAGTAATGTTCACATTGTGTACTTTTAGTTCTTGTTGGTCGACAGAGGTCAGTATGAATAATTTGTTGTTGAAGAAAAGATATGAAATGATCTTACTCAAGGATTTTCAAATTCTGCTTGGCTAAAGAAAAATAAACGAGAAATCTCACCCTATGTTTATAGCCAACAAAAATAACATCCTAACTCACAAGTATTAATTACCAGTGCTTAGGCTAGTCTTTTATCAATAAAAATCTTGTTGAAAATTTATTTTTTATGTAATTTTTTTAATATAAAAGTTGTTGAAATAGATGTAAAGACAGAAGTAAAGACACCAAGATGATAATCAAGACAGATGAGACATAAAGAAATCCTTTATTTCATTCCAATTCACCAAAGAGTCATTATTTTACAAAATTTCATGCAGAAATTTAGGACCAAAGTCAAACTTAGACATCCCCGATGGAACATACAAAAGGACCTCCGATAGAAAATCAAAAAACTGAACTCTAAAAGTTGGAAGAGCTTGCCACAGATTGTCGCCCACTCGACTCTGCACAATAGCCTTTGTCAGTCATGAAAACTAATTCACAAACAGACAAGTCTACACAGACTATCAAAGATAGATCAACACCTCTGAAAAACAAGTGTTTGAATGATGTAATTCAGCCTCGAATCTTGTTCTTTACAATAAGACCCTGCTATCATAAAAAGAATTAGGCTTGTGATAAATTAACGAATGAATGGAAACTAAACTATCTCAGCATAAACTCAAAGAGCAAACCTTAGTATGTTTCTCCTTCTATCCTCTTCATGTTCCTCCCTTTCCTTTTGCCTTTAATCAATTCAGAATTGGTTGAGGTAGTTGAACCACCTCATTAGTTAAGTTAACTAAATATTCAACCAACTTTTTAGTTAAGGGGGGGAAAGTAATAATCATAATAAGGGTTATAAATAAATAATAACTAGTAGGTGGGACCCCTTGTGACTCCCTTTAGCTCATAACAATCATAACATAACTAGTTAGTTAAGAAAAACACACCTCCTTGTGACTTCCATCAACGTATTCACATTTGACAATTTAGCTCATGATATTTGAAAATATTTTCAAAAATATTGCTCATATATCCAAAATAAAACATGTTGTCCAAAAACTTTTGAAGTCAACTGTCATCAGCAATAGATAAAATAAAACTCAAAAGCCATATTTCCCAATCTAGGATGCAATCTTTCCTTGACTGTTCCTGTCACCTTTCGATTTTCCTGGATTTGCCTTTGGTTGCGCTGAGCCTTTAGGCCTAATCTCGTTGATCATGTGGAAACAATCATTTCTCAAATGCATCCGGTAAGACACAGATTTGTCAGAGCCATTGGAGGGTGAGGAAGGGGCAGCAATGACTTTTCCTTTGTCAAGGGCATGGTGGGACTCGGTTTTCAACCTTTTTCTCACATGAGAGGACTGCACTGGTGAGTGGGGGGCAGCTTGGACAATGGGGTTAGTAGGTAGACGAGCAGGTAGGGATAAATTAGGCCAGCCACGATGTTGGGAGACTGTTGGGTGGACAATCTCTTTCCATCCATCATTTTCAGGAACCTCGGGTTGCAATGAGACGTAAGGAGGCACAGGGATACCAAGGGCTTGTGGAACTTGGAAAGGGGGCCTTTCTGGCCTAAGTTGGACCACTCCTTGCCCAATCCAATTGAAAAATCCAGCCTGAAACAACTGGCCAAGCTCTTGTGAGTCAGCATCAAAATGTATGGAGAACCTTGGCCTTCTTGGGCCTTTGTTCCAGTTACCTCTCCCTCGGTTTCCTCGGCCATGGCTACCTTGGCTGAAAAAACTCATTCATGCATGCATGATTCATTAGAAAATAGTCTTTTAAATAACCATACATGACAACTCTTAAAAATATGAAATAGATTTGGCTCAACGATGTATCAGACTCATGAAATCCAATCCATACAATTTTTTTAACTATTTATCAATGAGGAGGGGATGAATAAAGGGTCCTGGGATATGTGAGGGGTTTGTATTGAGCGAAACATGATATGATGAGGGGTGGGAAATGGTTACTGCTCAAATACAACAACAATCAACTACAAACCAAAGAAAACATCAATGTAATTCAACCAAGACACTTCTATTGCCAACTGCTTCAACACGGAATTTTCTTGACTGTAATCAATTTTAGAACAAGGAGTGGAAAATGAATGTGGGAAGGCGATGGGGTTGTAATTAGCGAAAAGAGAAATAATGGTGGGGAATGAGAGCGAGTATTGTTCATAAAATTAATTAAGTAATCCATATAGTCAATCTGTTAAAAGGAGATACACCAACGAAATGATCATTGTGACCCAATAGCAATTATTGTGTATCAACTAGTTCATTGTTCATAATCAAATATCTAACACAGTGCCATCAACAAGATAGTATACATTCCACAACAATATGTAAGGGAGTTATATTCCTCTTATTCATCCAATTAGCATCTTATAATAATTCTCAAATGTACAATAGTAACCATTTCCACTCTGTCAATCACCAAAATCAACCACTCCCCACACATTACTTCAATCATCAAATACACTCAAAAGTCGTGTTTCAAAATTGCAATGAATTTATACTGTCACTACAATCGGGTATGTCATTTAAAATGCATAACATTTGTTAAACATACATAGTGGACATCCAACCCAATAATCCATATTTAAATTGCAAAAACCCTAACTCGCCATTTAAACAGACAGACAACAACCACCATTCCAACTCATGCTATGTTGTATAAAACACAAAATAATTCAATCAACGTAAGTGTAATTCTGTGACTGCACAAGCCCAATTCAACGTGAATCTAAATAATCAAAATGATGGGCTATCCATCCAATTCAACGAGGCATCAATAGCAGGCCCAAATTCATAACACAAGTTGAATTGCAACAAAGACATGTTTAAAAACTCTGTGATTATCTATGAGTGTGAAACACAAAAAAAACACATATAGCATACACAGTGGGCAGCCATACCATAAACACCATGTTGCAACATTCCCATTTGACAAATTTAAACACACAGTCAACCTATCGTGTCAAGTTATCAATCCGCTATGAGGAGATAGCAACAGAATTGCTCAAATCAATCAAACTGTAACAAATCATACTGTGTAAAAACTTGTGCCCATTCTTGATGACGTAATCACATAACCATAACATATACAGTGGATGGAAATACCATAAGCACCCCGATTTCAATAATCATTTGGCCATTAAAAACACACAACTACAGTGATTATTGAGTCACGCTTATAGGAATGCCACTCATACCAATGTATCAAGCGTGAAGCATCATTGTGCATTGATCAATTAAAAACAGTGTTGGGTGATCAATTTAATAAACACAAGGACAATGACTATGTATTTGATCCAACAACTCATTTCAATTAACCATGTTGAGCTCACCCACCCAATAATAACAATCGCAGTGACTAGATGCCAAAACCAACACCATTGTCATACAATCAACAAGGCGAGCCAGTAATCAATTCTACACCAATCCATAACAACCAATAGTAAACCCAACAGGCCACAACGGTCTTCTCTACCAACCCTCAGGCTTGAGGAGTCGAGGGTTTGTTATGTGGACCAACACAGGGAGGCTAGAGTCGACTCCTCTCAATGTTGAAAACCTTTGAGACCAATGGTGCACACATAGAGAAAACCACAATTCATTTCGTGGACATGTGACAAATCCCACGACAAGAGAGTCTATGAATAGAGGAGCACGGCTCCAATTTTGGCCTGGTAATGATACTTAACATACGCGGGGTATAACCCTCATGGCTCTCCAGTCAACCAACTACAATGCTAAGGTGAAAACAGGGCCGAGAAGAAGCATTATAACCCACTGTGCGACCATTAATAGTGACAACAACCCAATGCCCAAGTGAACAAAGTGCTTCCAACCATTAAACCCCATGAAAACCAAAGACTGGGTATGGTGATACGAGTGCGTGAAGGCAGCCAGCCACTCAAGACCAAACGAAACCCTCCAACTAAACCAACAAGGAAGACAGAGAGCCTTTATGGCTACTAACACCCAGGATGACCAACAACACTGTGACTTTAACATCATTGCAGAGAAAAACATCAATGCTTCATTCTAAAAACCACAATTTTACACAGTTGCAATACTCAAGGAAAGCACAACCCATATATTCGAGCCAATATCCATTTCATAAACAGAGTCAACTCCTTGATGGCCAAAAAAAGGCATACCTATAATCCAAGCACTTAAAACAAGAGTTGGTCGAGCAGTTCCTCCCTACTTGAAAATTGGACCATAACCACAACAACAAGGTTGAACAATAGCCCAACTAGGGTGGCGGCCAGTGGAAGGAGTAAGGGTGATGTGAAGTAAATGCACATCGCCTACACTCATAGTCAATTAATTCATTAGTACACTCCAGCCATTAATCCATTAACCATTCATTTAAACCATTCATTGGAATTGGCATCTATTACTTGTCAAATGTGCCACCCACATCATACCTTCCATTGCCAACTTGACCATAATACATATCAACTATATAATCCAATTAAGTAAACCATGTATCAAAACCATCACCAATAGCGCGACCATATCACATTTCTAACTTATGCCATAAATCAACCATGTTCCATATAAGTTAACAAATCGCTAACCATTAACTTTTTGCTAGGTTCAAATAATGACCATTAAAATTCAATGCATGTAGAGTAGCATATAGCATAGTTTAAATTCTTCCCTTTGCATTTGTTGTATTGCTTTCATTTCTTTCCAATTGCTTGTATATGTTATTGCTAACATGTTTATTGTGGAGGTCTCCTAGTAATAGATCCCAATAACAGATAGCAGTGATAACAAGGATAACATGGGCCATTGTAAAATAAAGCTTGAGCCTGGAGTAGCAGAAAAACACAGAACATGCCTTATCAATCACCAATAAACCAAGATTATATCACCTGTAAGCAGTGTCGAACAGTAGCATAACATTAAATGAGCACCAGACCTGATCTCCAATATACAAGGGAGTCCCACCTACTAGTATTATTTAGCTTTTATAATAATAGGCTTTAGCAACACTTTGCGGGCAAAACTTTGTTGTGATTTTAATCGTCAACAAACTGGAGACTCCATGGGGAAATTTGTTTTCAACATATTTCGAACTCAGAACTCATGGTTTCACAGAGAAAGAATAGTGGGTCAAGAAGATATAACCAGGAAAATTATGCAACAGGGGGAAGTGATCGGATTTAATGGAAAAATGACCGGGAATTTGGGAATAATTCATGAAAAGTGTTAAGTATGAGGGATTTTTACCACTGTATGCATAATCATTCGACTGGAATCTGCTCTTAACTTTGAGGAGAAATTTTTTTTTAGACTTGCTCTTAAAATCTCCATGGATGAAGAAATGCTAAGAAGAAGCAGGAGATAACCAATTCCTTACGAGACAGCGGTGGAAATGTATAACAATTTCAAGGGTCCTTCGGAGGAGACATCATAACAGCTGTGTAATCTTGATTGTTATTGAATAACAATGCTTTGCAGGATTGTCATTGTGGCAGAATTGATCCAACATCTTATCTTGACCAAATTAACTAAAATATGTTAGGAAACAAAATCATGACAGAAGTAAAAATGCAGAAATTAAAACGACAGTAATAAAAGACAAAAAATGAAAAAGCAGCAAGAAAAGTTTTAACCCGGAAAGCAAAAGTCAAACTATTCTGAAGCAGAAAAAGAAGCACAAAAAATGAAAGCAGAGCTAGGCTACTAGTATACAGAAAATCCAGACAACATTAGAACTTTTCACGTTGGTCCCTCACAATATTTCAAGTGAGGGTTGTTAGCATTGTAGGAAAACAATTGCTTCTGTAAATTCTTTAAAATGTAAGAGTTAGTGTCCAAGACAAAAGGAATTTGGAAAGGACCCAACACTTCGAATTCTGATGTAATTATCATTCCCTTGACACACACAATTAAATCATCAAGATAGATATAGATACTGACCAATTCATCAAAGGTCATGAGCATAGGTCCTCTAAAGGCATTACGTGCATCAAGTAAGCCAAAAAATAGGCATTTATAAGACATAGTACCGTAATTAGTGATAAAAGTGGCTTTGTGAACATTTGCCCCTTTTACCTTGATTTTATTGTAACCCAGAAAACTGTCAAGTAAGGGCCTTAACTATGACTCTACAACCTGTTGCAGAATTAATTTCATATTGAGGGGAGGAAAATAATTTCTCATAATAACTGACTGAAAGTACGAAAATCAATGCAGGTTCTAATATGATCAATGGTCTTCGAAGCAGGTACCCAATTTTGAACCCACTCAGAGTGGGTTGGGAAAATGATCCCAGCCTTTAAGAAAATTCCCAAATCCCTTTGAACAATTGCATTAAGTGCAGAGTTAACAAGTCTTTGTTTCTGCCTAGCTGGTTTCATAGTATATTGAATAAGACCCGAATAAAAACCATGAAGATCCTCATAAGGCTAAGCATAAACTTGTTGAAATCCACCAAGTAGCTTGGCAAACTTCATTACTTCTTTATCAGAACATTGGGTACTTATGTTATTGTTCGTTGAAGATTCGAGTGCCCCAATGTTCAACGAGATGGTTTCTCCCACCTTCATTCGTAACTCCTCTTCTTTATGTTTTTCTTTATTGCCTACATCACTCGATGAAAACAAAATCTCAAGAGGCGTCAAGCCCTCAGGAATCTTATTGTTTTCTATGGGGATAATTTCTTTGGGCTTAAGAGGTTCATCTTGAATGAGAGCACCAATGCTCTCCTTGTTAGGGAGGGCCTGCCCATATTCTACATTTTCATGGATATATGGATGATATAGAGATTGAAAATAATGATCAGGCATGTGAGGCAAAATTTGTTGATTAGGAGAAGTTGTAAAGGCAGCTAACCGACCAGCCATTGAATTCAACTCCCTCTTAACATGAGTGATGTTGAAAGATAGAAGGTTTGAGATAACCTCCCAAACAGTTTGGGAGTATCGTTCCATCATCTTGTTGCTAGGAGAGCACATTTTACGTATCAAGTTCACAACGAGCTCAGAATCTCCAAAAATTGAAAGGTGACCACAACCAAGATTAAGGGCATTTTGAATGCCTAATAATAAAGCTTCGAACTCAGTGGAATTATTTGTACAAGCAAACTCTAACCTATAGGACAGATTATTAATTTTTCCTGCAGGGGAAACCAAGATAATGCCAGCCCCATTACCTTTATTAGAGCATGAACCATCAAAGTGCATATGCTACATATCATCATCTAAATCGATTCTTTCCAAAGGAATATTATCTTCTTCGATAAAGATGGAATACACTCTCAGGACCTCTTCGATATAGTTTACGCTAGATTGCAGAACACTCTCTATGTAGGGTGAAATTATTCCCCCTCTAAGGACTATAATGTTCTTACCATTCCTAGGAACGGATAAATGTGTCACGTCGAGTGAGAGGTATCCACCTGTTAAGGCTTTCCAATGTCTTCCTAAGATAATTGAGTAATTTCTTGCAGGCATATCAATTACCTGAATGTTGGGGAATGTCCTTATCTCAAGATGAGTGCATAAAACCAAGTTCACATCCTTAATCTCGCCTATGGTTGTTTGTTGTAGACTATTATAGGAGATCATGCTTCTGGCGTTTTCATTTGTACAAGACAAGCCTAGATCTTCCATAATAATTTTCGACATCACACTTGGGCCCGAACCACCAACAATGAGGCAAAAACGGGCAATCTTATCCATAATCTTTACAAAAATATAAAAAGGGGGGTTTTTTACAAGGTATCTAAAGTTATGTACACCTACTTTGTTTACAAAAGAATCCTCTTCATTTAACTCTTCGGAGAGATTGGCTACAATAGAAGCTTTTCCTTCCATGAATTGTTTCAGATGCATCTGTTGTTCAGGGAAAACAACCATGTCTAGAAGGGTTGCATTCGCTTTGATGTTGGCCAACTGATTCAAGATATTATATTTTGAAGAGGAGAGAGGGGGAGTCATTCCTTGACTCTCAGGAACCTTAGGAACCTAGAGAGTAGCAGTGGTTGAGGATGAGCTCGGGCTAGAGGAACTGCGGAGAGAATCAAATTTTCCCTTGGGAGCATAGGCTTTGTTCTTAGTATTGATGACCGTGACATCTTTCGGTTTTTCCAAATCTAGGACAACGATAGTAGCTTCTGGTCTTTTACCAAAGATCTTATCTCTGGCACTCTTCTTTACCTCATACGTGGTTTCCTCGTGGTGTTCCTCGCAAAATTTACACCAACTTCGAGGCAAGATAGCTTTAGGCTGAAAATTGTTTTCAACCGGACTCCTAAAGGGAGGTGCAGAAGAGGATGAAGCTCCAGGGGTGAGAGGCGAGGTAGTTCCCTTTCGCTCGAACACTATCATACATTTATTCATATCTTGTACTAGTTGTAAGAGGGTGGACATGTTTGTTTGTCTAACCGATTCTCCCTGGGGAAGACCAATTCTTTCAAGTTGTTCTTCATACTCTGAACAAGTATGCAAAGCGGAACCGAGATTATCAATGGATTTTTCCTCAAGCCTATGATGGTAAGGGGAAGGTAATGCATTGTATTAATGCATGAAAGAAGCTTGGTTCTAAGGGTGGATGAGTTCGGGGATTTGATTGTATAACTTAGTGAAACGCAAGTTGAAAGACTTGATGGTCTCACCATCCCTATAGGTGACGTTATTGTATTCATTTAACTTATCGGTTGGGCTTTTAGATTTTCCATAAGTGGATCGGAACCAATAGATTAACTCCTCCCAAGTAGACAGAATCTTAGGAGGAAGGTCAAAGAAGTCAGTTGCAGCCTTTCCTTCCAAGGCATTTATGAATAAGTGCATGCAAGTATCATTGTCATTAGCCCCTATGTTATGACAAGCATTGGAAAATGCCACTAGGTGTTCGTTTGTAGTGACAGTGTTATTTCTTGAAAACCTAGGAAGATGCTCTTTAAATTTAGGAAGTGGATGAGTAGCATGTGTTAGGTTAATAGGAGAGGACACATGCCACGGTGTGGTTGTGGCGTCTTCTTCGAACTAAAAAAGAACATAATTTTTAATGACTTTGGTGGGATTTGTGGTAGATTGGATAGGGATATGGTGGTTATATAAGCTACCAATCATTGATGACGATGAAGATTGAGAAGATGGAGTACTTCCAGTGCCACCAGAACCACCACTAGATGTCATCTTGTGGATTATAGATGAGGGAAAGAAAGACGAACTGGATGAATCAGATAAAGTCCTCCTTAGAGCACTTTGTTAGGCAGACAACACAACGTTTCTTCTTCTTATTTCAGCAATAGGATTGATTTTAGGTGACAAGCCTCTTCTTCTTATAGAAGCACGAGAGTCTAAGGACATGAAAGAAAGGCCAAAACTTGAAGAAACAAAAGGGTTATTGTTGATTTCTAGGTTGTCTACATCTAGTTTCCAATTGTTTTTTAGCACTAATATCTCGTTCAATTGCTGTCGAAGAATGGTTAAGCTCAGCACGATTATTGGTAGTGTCTAAGATGGTATTAAACAGATTCAAAGCAATGACGGTTTGATCTTGAAGATCGGGCTCAATATTGGGCTGCCTTACAACAAGAACAATCATTAAGAAATAAAACAGTCAAAGAATCAATATCAAAAAAAGAAAGATGTATCGATGAAAATCAAGTATAAAAATTAACCAGAGAGATATCAAAGATCTCCCCAGTATGGTCGCCAAATAAATGTTGAGGAAAAGATATGAAATGATCTTACTCAAGAATTTTCAGATTTTGCTTGGCTAAATCAAAATAGATGGGAATCTCACCCTATGTTTATAGCCAACAAAAATAACATCCTAACTCACAAGTATTAATTACCAGTGCTTAGGCTAGTCTTTTATCAATAAAAAGCTTGCTGAAAATTTACTTTTTATGTAATTTTCTGAATATAGCAGTTGCTGAAATAAATGTAAAGATAGAAGTAAAGACACCAAGATGATAATCAAGACAGATGAGGCATAAAGCAATCCTTTATTTCATTCCAATTCACCAAAGAGTCATTCTTTTACAAAATTTCATGCAGAAATTTAGGACCAAAGTCAAACTTAGACATCCCCGATGGAACATACAAAAGGACCTCCGATAGAAAATCAAAAAACTGAACTCTAAAAGTTGGATCAGCTTGCCACAGATTGTTGCCCACTCGACTCAGCACAATATCCTTTGTCAATCATGAAAACTAATTCACAAACAGACAAGTCTACACAGACTATCAAAGATAGATCAACACCTCTGAAAAACAAGTGTCTGAATGATGTAATTCAACCCCGAATCTTGTTGTCTACAATAAGACCCTGTTATCATAAAAAGAATTAGGCTTGTGATAAATTAAGGAATGAATGAAAACTTAACTATCTCAACATAAACTCAAAGAGCAAACCTTAGTATGCTTCTCCTTCTATCCTCCTCATGTTCCTCCCTTTCCTTTTTCCTTTAATCAATTCAGAATTGGTTGAGGTAGTTGAACCACCTCATTAGTTAATTTAACTAAAGACTCAACCAACTTTTTAGTTAAGGGGGGAAAAGTAATAATCATAATAAGGGTTATAAATAAATAATAACTAGTAGGTGGGACCCCTTGTGACTCCCTTTAGCTCATAACAATCATAACATAACTAGTTAGTTAAGCAAAACACACCTCCTTGTGACTCCCATCAACGTATTCACATTTGACAATTTAGCTCATGATATTTGAAATTATTTTCAAAAATATTGCTCATATATCCAAAATAAAACATGTTGTCCAAAAATTTCTGAAGTCAACTGTCATCAACAATAGATAAAATAAAAACTCAAAAGCCATATTTCCCACTCTGGGATGCAATCTTTCCTTGATTGTTATTGTCACCTTTCGATTTTCCTGAATTTTCCTTTGGTTGCATTGAGCCTTTAGGAAAAATCTCGTTGATCACGTGGGAACAATTGTCCCTCGAATGCATTCAGGAAGACACAGATTTGTCAGAGCCAATGGAGGGTGAGGAAGGGGTAGCAGTGGCTTTTTATTTGTCAAGGGCATGGTGGGCCTCGGTTTTCAACCTTTTTCTAACATGAGAGGGATGCACTGGTGAGTGGGGGAAGCTTGGACAATGGGTTTAATAGACAAAGGAGCAGGTAGGGATAAATTAGGCTAGCCACGATGTTGGGAGACTGTCGAGTGGACAATCTCTTTCCATCCATCATTTTCAGGAACCTCAGGTTGCAATGAGACGTGAGGAGGCACAAGGATACTAGGGGCTTGCGGAATTTGGAAAGGAGGCCTTTCTGGCCTAGGTTGGACCACTCCTTTCCCAATCCAATTGAAAAATATGACTTGAAACAATTGGCCAAGCTCTTGTGAGTCAGCATCAAAATGTATGGAGAACCTTGGCCTTCTTGGGCCTCTGTTCCAGTTACCTCTCCCTCGGTTTCCTCGGCTATGGATACCTCGGCTGAAAAAACTCATTCCTGCATGCATGATTGATTATAAAATAGTCTTTTAAATAACCATACATGAAAACTCTTAAAAATATGAAATAGATTTGGCTCATCAATGTATCAGACTCATGCAATCCAATCCATACAGTTTGTTTAAATGTTTATCAATGAGCAGGGGGTGAATAAAGGGTCATGGGATATGTGAGGGGTTTGTATTGAGCGAAACATGATATGATGAGCGAGGGGGGACAGTTACTTCTCAAAGACAACAACAATCAACTGCAAACCAAAGAAAACATCATTGTAATTCAACCAAGACACTGCTACTATCAATTGCTTCAACACAGAATTTTTCTTGACTGTAATCAATTTTAGAACAAGGAGTGGAAAATGAATGTTGGAAGGCGATGGGGTTGCAATTAGCAAAAAGTGAAATAATGGTGGGAAATGAGAGTGAGTATTGTTCATAAAATTAATTAAGTAATCCATATAATCAATCTGTTAAAAGGAGATACACCAACCGAATGATCATTGTGACCCAATAACAATTACTATGTATCAACTAGTTCATTGTTCATAATCAAATATCTAACACAGTGCCATCAAAAAGACAGTATACATTCCACAACAATATGTAAGGAGTTTTTTTCCTCTTATTCATCCAATTAACATCTTATAATACTTCTCAAATGTACAATAGTAACCATTTCCACTCTGTCAATCACCAAAATCAACCACTGCCCACACATTACTTCAATCATCAAATACACTCGAAAGTCATGTTTCAAAATTTCAATGAAGTTATATTGTCACTGCAATCGAGCCTGTCATTTAAAATGCATAACATTTGTTAAACATACATAGTGGACAGCCATCCCAATAATCCAAATTTAAATTGCAAAAACCCTGACTTGCCATTTAAACAGGCAGATAACAGCCACCATTCCAACTCATGCTATGTTGTAGAAAACACAAAATAATTCAATCAATGCAAGTGTAATTTTGTGACTGCACAAGCCCAATTCAACGTGAATCTAAATAATCAAAATGTTGGGTTATCCATCCAATTCAACGAGGCATCAACAACAGGCCCAAATTCATAACACAAGTCGAATTGCAACAAAGACATGTTTAAAAACTCTGTGACTATCTATGAGTGAGCAACCCCAAAAAAACACTAATAGCATACACAGTGGGCAGCCATATCATAAACACCACGATGCAACATTCCCATTTGACAAATTTAAACACACAGTCAACCTATCGTGTCGAGTTATCAATTCGCTAAGAGGAGATAGCAATAGAATTGCTCAAATCAATCAAATTGTAACAAATCATGTTGTGTAAAAACTTGTGCCCATTCTTGATGGCTCAATCAAATAACCATAACGTATACAGTGGGTGGAAATACCAAAAGCACCCTGATTTCAATAATCATTTGGCCATTAAAAACACACAGTTACAGTAATTATTGACTCATGCTTATAGGAACACCACTCATACCAATGTATCAAGTGTGAAGCATCATTGTGCATTGATCAATTAAAAATAGTAGTAAACCTGACATGCCACAACAGTCTTCTCTACCAACCCTCAGGCTTGAGGATTCGAGGGTTTGTTCTGTGGACCAACACAGGGAGGCTAGAGTTGACTCCTCTCAATGGTGAAAACCTCTGATACCAATGGTGCACACACATAGAAAACCACAATTTATTTCGTGGACAATGGACAAATCCCGCGACAGGAGAGGCTATGAACAGAGGAGCACGGCTCCAATTTTGGCCCGGTAATGATATTTAACATACGCAGGGGGGTATAACCCTTGTGGCTCTCCATTCGACCAACTATAACATTGAGGTGCAAACAGGGCCAAGAAGAAGCAATATAACCCATTGTGCGACCATTAATAACAACAACAACCCAATGCCCAAGTGAACAAAGCGCAGTGACACAAAGCGCTTCCAACCATTCAACCCCATGAAAACCAAACACTAGGTATGGTGATACAAGTGCATGAAGTAAGCCAGCCACTCAAGACCAAACGAAACCCTCCAACTAAACCAGCAAGGAAGACAGAGAGCCTTTATGGCTGCTAACACCTAGGATGACCAACAACACTGTGAATTTAACATCATTGCAGAGAAAACCATCAATGCTTCATTCTAAAAACCACAATTTTACATAGTTGCAATACTCAAGGAAAGCACAACCCATACATTTGAGCCAATATCCATTTCATAAATGGTGTCGACTTGTGGATGGCCAAAAAAAGGCATACTTGTAATCCAAGCACTTAAAACGAGAGTTGGTCGAGTGGTTCCTCCATGCTTGAAAATCAGAGCATAACCACAGCAACAAGGTTGAACATTAGCCCGACTAGGGTGGCGGCCAGCGGAAGGAGTAAGGGTGACGTGCAGTAAATGCACATCGCCTCCACCCACATTCAATTAATTCATTAGTACACTCCAACCATTAATCCATTAACCATTCATTTAAACCATGCATTGGAATTCACATCTATTACTTGTCAAACACGCCACCCACATCATACCTTCCATTGCCAACTTGACCATAATACATATCAACTATATAATCCAATTAAGTAAACCATGTATCGAAACCATCACCAATTGCGCGACCATATCACATTTCTAACTTATGCCATAAATCAACCATGTTCCATATAACTCAACAAATCGCTAACCATTAGCTTATTGCTAGGTTTAAATAATGACCATTAAAATTCAATGCATGTAGAGTAGCATATAGCATAGTTTAAATTCTTCCCTTTGCATTTGTTGTATTGCTTTCATTTCTTTCCAATTGCTTGTATATGTTATTGCTAACATGTTTATTGTGGAGGTCTCCTAGTAATAGATCCCAATAACAGATAACAGTGATAACAAGGATAACATAGGCCATTGTAAAATAAAACTTGAGCCTAGAGCAGTAGAAAAACACAGAACATGCCTTCTCAATCACCAATAAACCAAGATTATATCACCATGTAAGCAGTGTCGAACAATAGCACAACATCAAATAAGCACCAGACCCGATCTCCAATCTACAAGAGAGTCCCACCTACTAGTATTATTTAGCTTTTATAATAATAGGCTTTAGCAAAACTTCGTTGTGATTTTAATCTTGAACAGTTGTTATCGGACTAATCGATAAGTGCGGACACAAACTGATCTCCCTAGTTTCACCCCGAAACTAGAACAAAACAAGACAAAATATAAAACTTTCCCTAAGTTTCAATCATCAAGCATACTAACTAACAAGAGATAAATGACATACCTTTTAAACGTCATTTTTCCTTTCTAGTGTCATCCTTTCTCCGTTCCAAGGCTTATGGGATGTTGAACCTATAAAAAAGACACAAGCCAACAAAGTGAAAGCAACAACATATACTCAACAAAACTTATGTATGTGTTCAAGGAATCATACAATAAAATAAGATCAATTTTATGGGAAAGAAATATATTATTGTATTATAAATATGAAAAGGAGAGTACAACTAGATGCCTTGATGTTGTGAGGTCCCTTCCAATAGTTCCTTGCTTCCCACACACTTCTTGATCCATGGATTCTGAGACCAAAAATCTATCTTGACAAAGCAAAGCCCAAAGCTACAAAAATTACTCAAGCTCACACCAAAAGCTAGCCAACTACAAAAGCTAACTTTCCCAAGCTAATGTTTCCCATGAGAACTCTTCTTCTTTTATAAGTTAAAAAGGATAGGGTGAGGAGGTTGGGATGATCCCATGAGATCAGGGATGCGACTCAGATCCAAACTGATCGGAGACCACCTCACCCTCGAAGCTTATATTCTAGAACTTTCGAAAAATTCCTCTTTTTCCTTCATACAAAAATTGTCTCACCCTTAACACTAAGCAAACTACGACGACGTCGTAGGCCACTGTGGTGCAACCTACAACGATCCTAGATCGTCACACCCTTAACACTGAGCAAGGTGTGACGATCCCTTTTTCTAAGGTTTTTGACAAAGGAAGAGTATAATTTCATCTCTCTGGGAAAATTCATCTTCATTTTTCTTTAGGGATTAAGGTAATTGATCCTTCTAAAGACAAAGGATAGGTTTACATCATTAACGGTCATAGGGGTTTTGATGTAGAGTATTCCTTTGTCTTGAATCTTACTTTTGTCTGCTTCCCATGTTGGCAGTGCCTACAAACAAAGTTTGAGGGTTTTACAATCTTTGGCATGTCTTTCACAACTTCCTTTCTACTAACTTTTATCAAGTCATCGAAGCTTGTGTGTCCCATTCTTCTGTGCCATATCCAGCTTTCATCTATTTGGCCAATGCAACATTTTTCTTCTTCTTCTGTGTTTAAGATATATACATCGACTGATGTCCTTGGTGCAACAACCACTAATTTTCCCGAGTCTTCTTTTTTAATTTCACATTTTTGAGAGTCAAATATGAAAATGTGTCCTGGGTAAAATCATGAAGGTGGGTGTCTATTTTGCTTGTTTTATGAGAAAAAAAAAACTATATTTTCACAAGTTCTTCAACTTCCGGTATACAAAAGTATTTTTTTTATTTACAATTTCACTTTATAGTTAAAACAAAACTTGTGAAGAATTTTGTTAGTTTTTCACTGACTATTTTTCAAATTATTTTTATTGAAATTTGATATGTCAATTTGGCAATTGTTTAACAGTGTGTTCCTTAAACATGAAAGGAATGATAATGAGATATTTTTTCCCCCAACAATGTATATGTTATTAAACTTTTATTTTTGACAAACGAAATATACTGCAACAATCTACAAAGACTCTTTTTTTTTTTTTTTTTTTTTTTTTT
>ML796303.1:385942-397958 GCA_009831015.1 Picea engelmannii | reverse complement strand
AGTTATATTATGACACTTTTCTTGATTTTGGTAAAACTTTATGGCCAAGTTCACCTCATCCTTCCACATTTCGTGCTTTTATATCTGAAATTCTATGTGAAAGAGAAGGTGATGAATTATTTTACCAAAAAAAATGTGTTGGTAGAAAGAAATGTGATCGTTGTGGAAATATAAGTTTGTTTCACTCAAAGTATCTTATTGATATGAATGATCAATCATTTTCTAATATAACAGTCAATTGGAAGAGATATGAATATATCAACAACACAACTCCACATTCTTCAAATGTTATTTCCAAAAGGATTGATTTGAAAGTAGATAAAATCTGTGTGATAGATTTTTTGAAGAAGTTTAAGGAAGAAATTTGTAAATACGCCAATCATTCACATAGAACTCGATGGCAAGACCTACAATTCAAACAATCTCGTGAAGTGTTTCCACCAGGGACAATTTTGTCTATAGTTGATTTTGCAGAGAATTACACATTCGCTGCACAAAAAGAAATACAAAGTGAATATTATCATTTTGATCAAGTCAATATATTTGTCCACGTTCTATATAGACATGCTCAACAGAGTCTTGATAACATAGAAAGCACCAATGACAATCGGCATGTTATTAAAGAATATCACTTTTATATAAGTGATGATCGAGCACACGACACCCATTATGTACAACATTGTTTTGATAAATTTTATGATTCATTGAAAGAATGTAGGATTGGATTCGATCGACATTGGATATGGTCAGATGGATGTGCGGGTCAGTTCAAATCTTCACGATCATTCTATTGGTTGTGTTGTCTTCATAAGAAATCAAACATTACACATTGTTGGAATTTTTTTTAGACTGGTCATGGAAAAGGAGAGCACAACGGTGTAGGGGCATGTGTAAAACAAGCACTTCGAAGGTATCAGATGAACCCTCATGCCAATTGATTTGAATCCGCTGATCAAGTTGTTGAATGGTGCAAACTGGCGCTAAGCCATGAAAATAATTCGTCAAGGGATGTGCGCAGGTGTGTCTATATATACATGTTACACGTGTACACATGATATTTTTATTCACGTGATCAAATTTATATGATCTTCAATCATTTTCTTGATAGATTTCAAGTTAACAAGTTCTTGTCATGTGCAGGTTTTTTTGATATGTTGGAATCCAAGATGTCGATAGATCAATCCCATATGAATCTGGTACAATACATGGGACACGAAAAATGCATTCAGCTAAAACAAAACGCTATCAATGTGTTTTCATTTGATAGAATAAATGAGTCTTGTTTTTGTTCAGTTTGCATAGAGAGCACATAATCTATAGAGATTTGTGAAAATGAAAACTATGGAATATGTTAAATGATAACCATTAATGATCTATGTAAAATTTTATTCAATTGATCCATGACAAGATATTTCAAGTGTATTTTCGGTCATAAATTTGTTGAGTAATTGAAATTGAAGCATAATGTTGTCTCATTGAACAAAGTCATTGAATTGTAAAACCTTTCAAAAATTAATTGTGCAAGGACGCCTAAAATTTGAATAAGGAGGTCATGTTTTATGAAATCATTGTAAAAGATCACTTTGGGGTGTATTACCTGACACCCTAAGGTAGAAAATAAGAGAAAGTGAGCATGATATAAAAGAAATAAGTGCAAGTGAGTGAGTACAAGTGAGGTGCTACAAGAGATCATAATACAAGCAAGCATGACAAGTGAAAAAATCAAAATGGGTAAAGGAGGGAAGCATTTGCAAAAAACCAATCAAGAAATAAAGGAATTACAAGACTCCAAACATGAATTGCATAATTGGGTCATTGATCCTCATAATTAAATTGATATGAAGGATCAATTGATTGAAGCACATGAGCTAAAATTAATTCAGGAGGAGCAACAAATTGAGGAGATAGTTAATGCAATAAATGACCTCATACAAAAGGTTGATGCAATTTGTGACACGAAGAATCTAATACAAAAGGCTAATGAAAATTCTACTTGTGGTACACATGACCTAATGGTTGATACACAAACAAAAAAAATATTATTGATGATTCTTTAACTATTCATGATATGGAATCATATAGTAAATTGATGAAGGAAAGTCTTGTTGAAGATGAGTCACAAGCGTAAGCATAGAGTGATTACAACGACAACAAATGTGAATTTGAAGATACAAAAGAAAAACATCAAGAATTAAAAAACGATCTTTCCTAGATGATTGTCAAACCTCTGGGAAATATTTATATTGAACAAAAATCAACATGGCTTGGGATATGTCAAAGGAAACAACTTTCATATATCCCAGATTACTCCAAACTATTTTAATTTGTGAGTGCATGATTTCTTGAAGAAGTTAAAAATCTTGATAATAAGTGCCAACTTTGTCATATAGTTGGTCACATGTAAAATAAATGTTTCGATCTACATCCTTTTCTCCATTGTGGGAAGACAAATAATCTCTCAGAAAAATGTCAAAAGAACAAGAAGGATAAAAAGAAAATAGTTCATTATGGCTGGATAAATTTTGGGAATGGAATCAACAAGTCAAGAAGTTACATAAGTCTTACTGTTTATTCTGAACATAGGAAAAGACACATTAGCATGGAAAAATCACAAAATAAAAATGCTTTCAAACAACTATTCCATATGATGATTTTGGACATGATTGGGGCCCAATTTTGCATGTATTTTAAATTGTAATATGAGTCAAAGAGAATGGTACTCTCTTTCACCTTCAGGGGCTGGTATATGGTGAAAATTATTAGTGGTTAGCCAAAAACCATCAAATACATGTAATCAAGTCAAAATGGTTAGCCGCCAACCAAAACCACCACATTAATCAAGACAAAATGGTTTATGGTCAACCAATACAACCTCTAGATACAATGATTAACCATTGCAGAACAAAAGAATCCAAAAACTCAAACTTGGATTCCTTCAACATTCTTCTCACCTTGCACCTAATAGGGGGGGATATCAATGAAGATAGTTAGGCTTCAAGTTTCAAAGTCATATCAATCAAAATTGAATCAGTATTTAGGAATTCTAGCATAACAATTGATCTCCTTAACAAGCTATCTACAATCAAATCA
This sequence comes from Picea engelmannii, assembly GCA_009831015.1. NCBI lineage: Eukaryota > Viridiplantae > Streptophyta > Pinopsida > Pinales > Pinaceae > Picea > Picea engelmannii. The sequence continues at coordinate 394,868 of ML796303.1, read as the reverse complement.
ACTATTCATTGGGATGTTGTTTGATGCCTAATCGTGTCTACATTCATAGAGAACTTTGGTGATCCTATTTTTTCATTGATAACATAATGGTGATCCTATTTGTTCACCAATTACCAAGGGAATATTTAGACATGGCAGATGTTCACTTCTTGAAATTCTACTCTCTTTCAAATTTCATTTCAAATGAACCATTCAACATCCATATTGGTGGTTTTTCCAGCATATCTTCATTGAACTTCAATTTAGAAGCTTTAGATTGAAGATTATAATAGTGTATGCACTAGTTCATGTCGCCTTACTAGTATAATTATTTATAGTTATGATTGAGGGGAGGGGGGGCGGGGATGTTAGACTATGAATCCCTAGACAATAACAAAGCTTGAGATCACCTTCTTATGAGTTGCCATCCTTATTTATCGATGAGGTGTTTCCATTTTCCACTAATGAGTTGTCAATGATATCTAGATGTAGAGGTGATCAAATACATGTAATATAAATTGATATCATGAGATGACTACACTTGTTGAGAATGACTTAAAGATTTTTCTTCCAAGTTCTCCTTTTGTGCTTGATTGTGCACCATTTCTTAAGATTGATAGCAATATGGAATTTCCCAAGGCCAGTCAATTTGATAGGCAAGAAATAATTTACAATGTTGTTCCCTCATTTATTTTATTGGCAAAAGTTTTGGATGGTTAAAATCCTTTACCTTTTTTAAAACTAGCTTTATCTTATCATGATGAGATTAATGCATCCAAATTTAGAATCAAGGGAGTCATTACCACCATTCAATTTGGTTGTCTTTAGCGAAGCAACTGAATCCATAGGCCACAAATTTGATAATATATGGTTTTTCCCAATTACTTGAAATTCTATAGGGAAAAAAGTGTATTCCATACTTGGAGTAAATGTGAATGTTATATAGTAAATTATTAGTAATGCATAGGGGCATTCATTATCCTAATATGTTGTCAATAACATCCAACCCCAATGAAATGTGTAGCCATTTTTGGTTTACAATCCTTTACATAAATTAATAAGTTAGATCTTTGTGATTGAATTCAATTTTCCAATTCTTTGGTGCACAAAAATATATAACTAGATTAAAGAGTAAAACATATAGATCCTATGAAGTGGCATCATACAACAATCGCTTGCATCTTAAACAAGTAGATATTCTAAAAGGTACAATAACAAGTAGCCTTTTGTTAGGTTGTTATGGCAAGTTCAAATTTCCAATGTAAAACAAAAAGAGAAGGTTTCAATTAAGTCAACCTAAAATTTGTCAGATAATTTAAGGCCAAGAGTTGGAACTTCATGCATTCCTCTTTTAGGCAAGGTCGTGTTCATGGTCATTTTCCATTTTACCATTGCATGTACTAAATTAATAACTACATTATATGAGACATGTAGTTTATTTTATTGATGGAAACAAGGAGTGCATGCTAATAGGCGGGTAGGCCTTATTTATCAAGTGTTCACCCCTAACATGTGGGCCTTTCAAATGCTTGCTAAAAATATTCATCCCTAATGTCGAATAGAGTTCCTAGGCATTATGAGTTAGAGCCAAGTTTCAACATTTAGGTAGGATATCACGAAATTTGATGGAGCTTGAAAAATATGTTATTTTGTGGAGGTCTTGTAGCCACCAAAAACATAGATGGTAGTTTTATTATGTAGTTTTTCATATATAATCATCAACGGACCCTTCAAGGTTACTATAACCATTCCTTCTAACTATGATGATTCCTTAATGATTATTGGATTTGATAACCAGTAGCAATCTGTGACAATGTTTAACATGCTTATATCAATGGTTTCTTGCCTATTTCTTGGCCCTTAATATCTATATCCTCTATTTCTAGGTGTCATGCTCAACAACTTCACCATGAGATAATGTTAGTTGTTGTTGCCTTCTATGTCATTTATGTTATAATGATTCATTTATATCATTGTTTTAGCTTGTTATAATGTAGTAGTTTTATTAATCAGTGTACCTTTAAATGTTGTTCAACAATATTGTTACCAAATTTATTTATTTTTTGAATGATGAAACCACATGTAGGATATCAAAGGAAAAGATCATGTCATCATGGTTGAAGAACTAAATGATCACATTAAGAATGATGCTTAACATGATGTTGTCTAACATCTATATATGTATACCTTTTTGTTTTTCTAAAAAGTTGACATAAATTCCAAGAGGGTGAAAAAGTCAAAGTGTTAGATCATATGATGATTCACTCACTTTCTATAATCAGTGGAGTGAAATTGAATCATGAAGATGGAAATGTAATATTCTTAAGTTCATAAGTAACATCCAACTTTCTTAAGAAAGTTTTACATGGTTGCCTTTAAAATATTTGGAAAAGATGATGTAGCTAATAATTTTCATGTACTTGACAACTAGTCATTTTTTGTTTAATTAGTTGTACTAATCTCAAATATCTTTTATCATAAATGGATTAGTTGGAATTAACTCAACAATATTATACTTTGACTTTTCTAGTTAGTTGGGAACATATAAGTCTAAACATTCTATTTTTTTTACTTTTTTCTGGAAACTATCATTCAAATTACAATTTTTCATTGCTCAAATTGCACTTTGATTATGCAATCTCAACAACTAATATAGGTGATTCTAACAATTCTTCTAAATTTCTGGCCAAATTTTAAACAAAACTTGTCTAAAAAAATATGACCATAAAAAATTCAAAAAACAAAATGTTTAAACTACACCTTTACAAATATTTTAATTTTAAAATTGTTTATTATTATAGAAAAATGAAGCTAAAATTATGATACAACCATGTTCATTAGCATTAGCAATATATAAGTAGAAGCTAAAATTATGATAAACCATCTTCATTTCCATAATCTTCACAGCATATAAAATCTTTTATCCCCACTGAACCTACCCCTCAATACACCACGGAAGAACAGTTTTCAATGAAGGAAGAATATCAGTGCTTTAATTGTTGGTGAAATAGTAATTTTCTGTTACTTAAATTATATTTTTGAATGCAAACATGAATTCAGTATCATGAAAAACCTATGGAACCCTTAAATTATACATACTTAACAACTCAAATCTACAATTACTAACATAATTTCAGTAGAAAAAATAATAATAATAATAAACCCATGGAACAAATAAATTATTTATGCTGATACAATTACTAACCTAATTTCAGAAAACTTGATTGGAAAAATAACCAGAAAAAAAACAAAAACGTAAAACGTTTAGAATACACCTGGGTGTTTCTATTGACGATTTCATAGACACGGCTGCTCCACGCACAATCTCCGTCGAATAGTATCAAACTAGTCACATTTCAGACATTTTACATACTTTGCAATTACACAAACAGTTCATGTTTTATGGAGCGATTGTTGGATATTATCCCCCGAAATTGTCCTCAAATTAGTTCAGGAAGAGCATGTTAGTTTAGATCATTATAAAGCTTATAATGAATACATCCAATTTAGCTATGTTGCATGAACGTGTCTATGATATTTTTAGAAACTGCTATTTGAGATGGGAATCTCTTTTGGTTCAATGAACTATACTACTTTCTGTACAATGAAATTGAATGAATATGAATTAATGTATTACATGGGAGAGAAACAGCTTATTGCATTGCCTCAATGGAGGTCGAGGGCTGGTTTGACTCCCAGTCGGTGTTTTCCATAATTGTACTTGCTTATATAAATTAATATTCTATGGGTGAGTCCATGACTGCTTTTGCTCAGAGAAATTAGCAACTACAGCAGACTGGACCTTTTCATTCAACGTGGTCACAATGTCACGATAGTAGGTTGATGAATCAATCTCTTCTAAAATATTGATAGGATTGCCCTTTTCATGGTCAACAACAGTCCATCCATCAGTAGCCACATCACCAGTGGCAATGACCCTGACTGGTATTAGTTTTGTCTTTGATCTTAGTTCTGGCCTATCGATCATGATCACCGCAGCCAGGATTTCTCCCAAAAACATGTCCTGAAACAATGAGCCAAAACCAATCAATTCAATAACAGAAAATTCCTACTTCAATCTAATTGATATATTTTAAGCAATCACTAAGTTGTGTGTGTAAACCAGATTGCCCAATTGGAGTGTGAACCATTATACATACTAAATGCTTATACATATGCTGACTGCGATATAGGTGCTCCATTGTTGAGAGTAGGCGATGCACAAACACTGCTTCAGGTGTCTCCTTTGACATCTCTAGCTCTTTTATGAGTTTTTCAAAGGATGAAGCTTTGCGTTGGACGTTGAGAGGGATTAATGTGATGTTGATCGTTGCTGCTATAACCTGCTTTGCTGCATAAGGGTCCAGAAACATATGAAATTCTGCATTTTTGTTTGAAGGGAAGGTGAARAGATTTCCCTGTTGGACGCTGTCACCTTCATCCAGACTGCCACCGACGATGTACAAATTCTGTGAAAATAGAAAGAGGAAAAAGAGGTCAGGAAACAAGCATACTTCTTCATTCAAACACATGCAAATATTTACTCAGCTTTATAGTAAACATGGAATCTTCGGCACCAATGCAAGTTTTCAATGGCGWCTTTTTAGTATTTACTGAAAAGAAGGATCATACTTCTTCATTCAAACACATGCAAATATTTACTCAGCTTTATAGTCAGGAAACAAGCATACTTCTTCATTCAAACACATGCAAATATTTACTCAGCTTATACATATGCTGACTGCGATATAGGATCTTCGGCACCAATGCAAGTTTTCAATGGCGACTTTTTAGTATTTACTGAAAAGAAGGATCATGTATGGAAAGAGCCAATGATTGATCACATAAATTAGGCAAGTATCATTTGGTATCGCACGATAGAGTTCTCTCAATCAAAAGGATCCGTGCATTACGAGGAGCCACACGTCTGCCAGATGCAAAGCATCTTCACCATTTTTTGCAGGGCGTATTAACTATTAACTGACTCATCATACCTTAACTGGGTTAAGTGTCACCCTGAGATATGCTAAAACCCTTTGAACTTATCGGTTAAAAAGCGACTAAATTTGCAAAAACGCACTTTTAACCTGTAATTCATACAAACTCCATCCAGTTCCGTATTCCTGGATTTTTTAGTTATTTTTTCTATCGATGACGAGGTTCCTCACATTACTGGACAGAAAATTAATTAATAATAGTGGTGACAAGGGACAACATTCTCGAAGACCCACATTAGAAGAGAAAAATGAATATGCTCTTCCATTTATCAATAAAGGAAGGAAACATATGATAAACATCGTTCTATCCAGTTCACAAAAATCAAACTAAATCCAACATGATTTAGCTTTAATCTTGTGGATGCATCTCACCTTATAGTATACTTATAATGTTGGGGCCTTTTTAACATTTACAAAGTGGAAACCTTCTTGAGCTATTCCCATAGCATCACATGCTTGTCTTCCACTAAGGAAGACAAATTATTGTGGCAAGGTAACTTCTAATAGGACATGTTTCAACCTCATTGGAATGAATTTTGAAATAGTATTATAAATGATATTATATAATGAAATAGGTCTATAATCCTCAAAACTATTTATCATTGCCAAAAAAAAAAGAGTACAATTGAGAACTCTTAAGACTATTTCAAATTGTCTAGATTCTTATATAACTGCAAGCAAATCTTCTTCTAATAAAACATAGAATCTATATGAACCATCCATTAGGTCTAAGGCTCTTATTTTTTTGAAAAGAATGTAGGAAAATGTTGAGTTCTTCTTTGCTAACCTCTACCATCTTCCAATTGAGTTACCCTCCTCCATAAAGATATTCCAAAGAAGAAAGAAATCCTACAAAAAAAAATTATGGATATATCTTTATAAAACCTAGTTACTAAATATTATTATATATTTATGGATGTTTTTTAACTATCATAAACTATACTAAGAAAATTAGAAATCACTCCATCTGAAAATGCTTCAACCTCCCAACACTTTGTAAATAATAATCATCTTGTATATTTATGTTTATACTTTTTCGAGAGATGGATATCTAAGCATTAGCTTGATATGGAAGAGTTTCGTCACCAGCCATTGGTATTTGTTGGTTTCTTTGTGAATGAAAATGTGCTACATAGTTATAGAGAAAATAATTATATTTAATGTCATTAACCAAATTATTAATAAAAATTAAACATTGGTGAATTACTAATAAAAATTAAACATTGTTAAATATTGGTAAAAAGGAAAGGTCGATATAAAACCACTTTTAAAGTAAAATGTATGCTATATATAAGTTTTTTTAAGAAGGTTAATATAAAAAACACTTTTAAAAATAAAATATAAGGCACATATATAAGTTCTTAAGAAACAATTTTAAGGTAAAATATAAGGTACATGCATAAAAAAAATTAAGTGAAAGTAGCACAGGCAATTAATGAAAAACATAACAAATAAATGTCTCTTTGGTAAATATTCAAACAAGAAACTCTTTAATTATCCCAACAATTTTTCTTGGTAAATATTCAAACAAGAAACCCTTTAATTATCAAACATGCTATCTTGGAATAGTGGGAAGCAATATCTCAAGAAGCCCTTTAATTATCGAAATGGTTATTTGTTAAAATAACGGATGCAATATTTGAACTAGAAACATTCACTCAAGTGAAACATTAAGTTCCATCACCAAGTGGTGAAACATTAAGTTCCATCACCAACCATGGCATATAACCGCCCTTTCATCACATCCTATGTAATGGACACTTGGTATTCGTGGGTTTAATTCGTGGATGAGGACAAGCTCCATACCCATTGTGAGAAGTATTATATTAAGCATAATTTTCATTTGGAAGCGCTCTTCCCAACATAATCGAATTATTAATAATATTTTCATTGGTAAAAAGGTAATGTTAATATAATAAACGCTTTTAAGGGGTTTAATTCGTGGATGAGGACAAGCTCCATACCCATTGTGAGAAGTATTATATTAAGCATCATTTTCATTTTCATTTGGAAGCACTCTTCCCAACACAATCGAATTATTAATAATATTTTCATTAGTAAAAAGGTAATGTTAATATAAGAAACGCTTTTAAGATCAAATCTAAGTTTTATATAAAATTAGTTTTTTTATTTAAAGCATTACGAGGCAATCAAGGAAAAACACAACGAATGAATGCCTCTTCGTTAAATATTTAGACAAAAAAACCTTTTAATTATCACAACACTTATTTCTTGGAATGATAGGACACAATATATCAACAAATCCTTTAGCTATCAAAACACTTCTTTCTTGGAATAATAGGACACAATATCTCAACAAACCCTTTAGCTATCAAAACGCTTCTCCATTAGAATAGAGGATGCAATATTTCAACTAGAAACATTCAAGTGGTTAGCTGAATTATGAGAAGAATAAGAATTATGGTAAAAAAATAATCTCTAAAATCATGATTTATTCTTGAAAATTGCATTTATTATGATGAGAGATGAAGCCACTATATTTATGGAGATAGAGTGTGCAATTATTTATGTTATTTATGGGAAAAATTTTATTCTTGAAAATTGCATTTATTGTAATGAGAGATGAAGCCACCACTATATTTATGGATTTATGGAGATAGAGTGTGCAATTATTTATGATTTATGTTATTTATGGGAAAAAAATTATTCTTGAAAATTGCATTTATTATGATTTATGTTATTTATGGGAAAAAAATTATTCTTGAAAATTGCATTTATTGTAATGAGAGATGAAGCCACTATATTTATGGATTTATGGAGATAGAGTGTGCAATTATTTATGGGAAAATGTTTATTCTTGAAAATTGCATTTGTTGTAATAAGAGATGAAGCCATTGTATTTATGGAGATAGAGTATGCAATTATTTATGGGAAAAAAGTTTATTCAAAATTGCATTTATTGTAATGAGAGATGAAGCCACTCTATTTATGGAGATAGAATGTGCAATTATTTATGGGAAAAAGTTATGAATATGATTAAGACAAGTTATTTATGGGAAAAAGTTATGAATATGATTAATACAAGGTGTGTTTTAAGAAAATGATCTTTTAACTATTTTATTATATTTGTTGTGAGGTATGTATATTGTATTTGATTTACATTCATTTTTTATATGTTGCACCATTGGTTGATCGATTTAAACTCTTATTCTGAGGTGACACTTGAGCAACGATGGTGACTTTGTTGGGGTTAACCAATTTCTTTAATGCCAATGCTAGTGAATTTAATTATTTCCATAAGCCATTTGTGGGCAGTTTTAATTTGTCAACTGCAACTACACACGGTGACAAGAGTTGTTGCACCCCCACAGTTCTAACATGTTCATCGACAACTTTCCGTTGGCATTCTAACAACCAAATATAGTTGCAATATGTTTATATCTTCAACTGTATATTTGGTGGTGAATGAGAATAAAATCCTCTCTTTAGCTCTAACACATTTATACGTAACATTTCTCTCTTACTATTGTTGCATAAGTCATTGACCAATCCCTCGAGGCATGTTGCTAACTTGTTAGTTAGGTTCACATCCGATAAATTAGGGAAGTCAAGTATTCTTATATCAATTTTCTTACACCTTAAGCTTTAAATTGCTTTCATTTCTCCCATGCAATTAAATAAAAAAACTAAAATATTATAACATAGATTATAAAGTTTTTAGAAAAGTTAGTAACATCAAATTTCACCTACATTGTGACCTAACTATGAGGTTTTGGAGAAGAAACAATATACATTGTTTAACAACTTCAATGGTTAATGACATATAATTAAAGTGGCCCAGATGCCTAGAGAACTAGTTTAAAGCAAATATGAATACAAAATTTCCAACATTACCAACATAACATAACCTCGATGAAGACTATGACCTAAAAATAACATAGTTTAAGAAAATTGAGAACACCCATTTGCAAGTAATATATTCCATGGCA
>ML796303.1:351832-370180 GCA_009831015.1 Picea engelmannii | reverse complement strand
AGAGTAATTTCCATAACGACTGGAGTATGATTGCAATAATTTATTGTCCCCTCAACAATATCGTAAACCAGTCGCGTCCTCATCTTCTCACACTCCAAAATCAGAATGTCGATAATGTCCAAGCCTTGGAAGAAAGAGGAGGCACCCTCCACACGCCCTTTTGGAAGCTCGAGCCACCAAGTGGCAGGGCTTCCTCCCTCCAGGTTCATGTTCATGACGTCAAGCGTGACACCCCATCCAAAGTCTTTTGTTGTATTTTAAATATGTTTATAAAAATAAAAATAAAATTCCAAGGAGAAATATCTATATTTCTATTAAAATAAACAAAATATATAGTCAAACGCCCATGGCATTCAAAAGTACATTTAAGCCTGTGTATTTACATTCTTGGGTCCTAGTCTCCTTCAGCCAAAAACTTAAAACTATACATAGTGAGTTACATATGTATCTTTTCTTCAAAAAACAAAAAATGATACCAGAAAATTACATCAACCATCCAAACTAAAGTCTTGAAAATGTCCATTATTTGTACATAAAATTTTAATAGAAATTAAGAATTAAAAGGTTAGATCCAAGGGTCATGCTTATATTCAGTTGAGTGTCCATTATGGACTATATAAATAATCCAAGTTCCTTATTCCAATATGACTCCAACTTTTGAGAGCCCATCTACAAGTTTGTTTATGTCCCTATAAATGTGAGCCAAAGATATATATGAGGATCTTGTGAGAAGATTTAATACTTCATCATGCAAAGGTTGTAAGGTGAAATTCCTTAGAGCAATTTATTTGTGCGGCCATTATATAACCAACATTGAGTCAACAAAGATTTGAAGATTAGTTACACCAAATTCTTGAGCTAGCCTCAAAACTAGTTTTAGAGGCATCATTTCACATAAGTTATTGGTTTCCAATTCCATATTTGAAAGAAATGATATGTTTTAAAGATAAGTATAAAATCCCTCTTGAACCTCCCTTAAGAGGGCTCCCCTATGATGCACCATCAAAAAATGCCCAAGGGATGTTCTTGTTTATTTCCTCTTTTTCCTACGAATGTGTGATTGTTTTTTCTTATAACTGTGGGCGGGCATTTAAATATTTCGGGCCTAGATTGCATATTTGAGAGGTTAACTTTATTTATCTTCAAACACCTTTAGTTTTTTGGTGAGCCATACTCCCTGGGCAATGTTAACAAGTAGTACTATGATATTTAATGTGTCATTTCTAGAACAATAGGTTTTGAAGGCTTCTTGAATACTTTCACCTCCCCAAAGGTTTCTCATCCCTACCATTTTTTCCACCTTTTTCCATACCTCCTTGGTATATGGGCATACCAAGATGATATTCTATATAGTTTATTTTGCTTGTTGACATTAATTGCACCCTCCTGACCCAATTAAATCCATTTTATGAAGGAACTCCCATGTGGGTACCTTATTGTGTAAGATCAACCACATGAAGATCTTGTTTTTCGTAGGGCATTTTAATTTCCAAATATATTTCCACCGCCATATATGATGAACCTTATCTTCCTTCCTCTACTAGTGTTTTGTAACCAATTTTTGGAACATAAGCCCCAACAAGATTCAATCACCAAATTAGTCAATCCTCCTCTTCTTTGAGTCTAATATTACAAAATTTCAGAATGTTTGTGTACCCTTCCCATAATTTAGCATATTCTTCCCCCAGAACTATCTCTTCCCAAGATAGCCACTGTTGATACCAAGTAGTATTCCTTTCCCAATTTTGCAACTTGTCATAGTGTATAGTACCCTTTATTTCTTAACTCATGTATCATTTAGAAGGGTAGTTTGTGCAGACCTTTGCTCCCTCCTTATGGGTCAAGGTCAATTTGAACTTTATCTTCTTTCCCAATCTTCAATATCAACTAATTGCTAACTATATTGAATGGAAAAGTAATGACTTTCCATATTATTGAGGCATTATTTACTTGTTTAGAAGGATTTCTAACCCAGTCCTCCATTGAATTAGGGCCTGTGTAATTTGGTCTTAGAACATGAACCCAAAAACATGTTTCTTAAATTAGCCTCCACGTGTTTTCTATAGCAAGAGCCTTTGAGAAAAGAAAATGGTTTTTAAGCTCCTATCCTCCAGGAACTTCAAGTAAGGCCAACTTTTTCTAGGAAACTAGCACAAGGTCTTTCTTCTTTTGATCTCCAAACCAAATAAATTTGTAATGGAGGTGCCTGATGGCTTCCAAAATTCCTTTTGGGACCCAAGCAAGTGATATCTAGTAAATTGGGATTGCTTCCAAGACTACTTTTACCAATATAAGATGACCTCCTTTGAATAGCCACTTGTTGCACCAGGTGTTTAATTTTTTTTCCACTTTAGCAATCAACCACTCCCAATCACATTTCTTATACAAGTTTGGCTTCAAAAAGAATCCTAGATACTCCAATTCCTATTTTAAGCATGTCACCTAAGAAGGAAATAACCAAACAAAATGGTTATTTTCTTGCTCAGATAGCCCCCATAGAGTAATCATGAATTTTGCCATACTTATTATCATTCTAGTTGCCTTACAAAATAAATCCAAGGTGCCTTTGCACTTCTTAATTACCCTTCTAGTGCTTTCACATAAAATTAGAATGACATCTACAAATAGTAGATGTGTGATATTAGATGATGTTCCAAATTGTTGAAGTTTCTATGTGGAACAGTTATTTATACTTTAATCTTTTATATAAATGCAATATGAACATAATACAAAAGAACATAAATCTTTCATACAAAGAATATATTTTTATTCAATGAAGAATACAGTGAATACGAGAACTTCGATGATGATTATCATAAAGTAATTCTTCCTTTATTTATAGCCTCAAAGAATTAATAAAAATAGTCATAATCGTTCACATATATTTTTTTTCCATTGTGCCCCTTCAAGTTATGTTCTTCCACAAACAATAGAACTAATAAAAATAGCTTGATTAGTTGAGATGCTTTAACATGTACATGGCAGAGTAATACTTGTTGTTTCCAACGCATTTAATTTATTTCGAACATCTACCTAACGCCAGATCTTAACTTTTTATTTATGAAACTTGAATGATAATATCAACATGTGCGGCTACTCTTAATTATGTTTGTTGTCACATAGGATTCTAGTATAAAAACAATTTACTTCGGGTGATGAGTTGTCTTGACTATCATTAAGTTAATGAAAAAATGTAGTGATATGTAAACCAATTTGTATTTCCGTCATGGAGAATGGCGACCACAGTTGCCAAAACTCTAACACTCCCTCTCAACTAGGGAGGCAATCTCTATCTCATCAAGCTTGTTTCTCATTTGTCACATCACACATTTACCTGTGTTCATACACATCATGTAGTCAGTATCCACAAAACTTGAGCTAGCTCATCCTACAAGGGATGTCCAGTCCCTTGGGGTTGATCAAGCTAAGTCATCTTCGACCATATTTGACATATAGAGGTTTCCTCATGAAACCAATGTCTAAGACATATCGAGGTTCCCTCATGGAACCAATGTCTCACAAGAAATATCTAGGTTTCCTCATGAAACCGATGTCTTGGTTCCCTCATGAAACCAATGTCTTGGTTCCTTCATTTGACCATTTTAGGCACGTCGGGATGAAGTCCACATTCTCTCCTACTAGTCCATGCAGGACCCTCTAGGGATAATGTCTCATGATGTTGCTGAAACATCTCTAGGACAAATCGAGGTTCCCTCATGGAACCAATGTTCCCGAAGACATATAGAGGTTTCCTCATGAAACCAATGTCTTGGTTCCTTCATCTGACCATCTGAGGCACATCGAGATGAAGTCTACATTCCCCCGTACTAGTCCACACAGGACCCTCTGTGGAGAATGTCTCATGATGTTTCCTCAAACATCAACACTCCCTCTCAATGAGGGATACATTCTTTGCCACACCAAGCTTGTCCTGAAAGTACACAAACTTCGCTCTGGACAATGTCTTGGTCATAATGTCTACAGTCTACTCATCAGTAGAAATGTACTGAAGTCTAATAGTTACTATCTGCACCATATCTCGTATATAGTGATATTTAATCTCTATATGATTTGACTTGTCATGAGAAATTGGATTCACCGATAGTCTTACGCAACTTTGATGGTCACAGTGAATCAACGTAGACTCAAGCATCTTACCAAATAAATATGCAAGGAGATTTCAAAGCCATACTGCTTCACGGATTGCCACACTAGTTGTTATGTACTCTGCCTCTGTTGTACCGAGTGTTGCGTAATTCTACTTCCTATTAAGTGAGGAAATCATAGCATAACCCAAACTAAAGCAACAACCTGAAGTGCTCTTTCTATCCAATGCACTCCCTACCCAGTCAGAGTCTGTATAACCATGCAACATTACTTCTCCACCCGAGAAGTATTCGATTCCATACCCAACTGTACCACATAGGTACCTCAACACATGTTTTGCAGCAACCCAGTGCAATTGCCTTGGTTCACTCATGAATTGACTCAAGGCGCTCACAACAAAACATATATCTAACCTGGTGTTCACCAGGTACATCAGGGACCCAACTAGCTGTCTGTACATCATAGGGTCCACCAAATTTGAGTCTGAAGCTGCCTCATTCAACTTCTTCAAATTTGATATCATGGGTGTGGCCATGGATTTGCAGTCCATCATCCCAAACTTCTTCAGGATCTCTACTGCATACTTTCCTCGTGAAAGGAAAATCTCATCAGATCTTTGCCACACTTCTAAACCAAGAAGTAGTGCATTAGACCCAAGTCTTTCATTTCAAACTCATAAGTCAACTCCTTGCATCGAGCTATCAAGTGTTATGCCTCAGTAAGGAACATATCATCAATGTATAATACTAGGATAAGATGTTCATCACCATCAACCTTATAGTAAAGGCTGGGATCTGCAATGCTTTTGTTGAATCCCAAACTTAACAGGTATCCATCAATTCTCGAATACCATGCACGGGGATCCTGCTTGAGTCCATATAATGCTTTCTTTAGTCTCCACACATGGGACTCTTTCCCATGGATCACAAAGCCTTGATCTTGTTCTATGTATACTTCTTCCTCAATCATACCATGCAGAAACAAAATATTTACATCCATCTGATGTAATTTCCAACCCATTATAGAAGCAAGAGCAATAATGGTACAACTAAAAGTATACCTGGCCACATGAGCAAATGTTTCCTCATAGTCTATTCCTTCTTTATGAGAGAATCCACGAGCCACAAACCTGGCTTTGTATTTATCAATGCTGCCATCTGCAACATACTTAATCTTGTAGAGCCACTTAGAAGTCACCACAAACTTCCTTTCATGTCTTGGAACAATCTCCCATACATCGTTCTTCATGATGGATTGGTACTCCTCCATCATAGTGTCTTTCCATACTTTTTGATCTGCAACTTCCTAAAAAATGGAAGGTTCAACATTAATGTTGTGACTCATCAACACCATGTAACTATAGAATCTGTGTGGTTTCTTACTCTCCCTAAAGGTCCCACGAGGAACAACATGCTTCTCTTCCTCTTGCAAAGTATTACGAAGCCAAGTTGGTTTCCTTTTGATTACTGCAACATCTCTAATCCCATCCACATGATTTTCCATCTCTTCTAAAGCTTCCTCCCTCTGACCATCTGAAGGGTGAATATCTAGAGTAGAGTGAACTGTGTCACTAGGAGCCTCTTGCTCCTCTTCTACAAAAACATCCATGCGAGACTCTCTAGATCTATGGAAGGTTGCCTCCTCATCGAATGTTACATATCGATGAACCTCAATTTGTTTTTGACAAGGGATATAGATTCGATAAGCCTTCAATGTCTCACTATATCCACCAAAGGTCCCCTTTCTTCTAGAGGGTTCCATCTTTAATCTTTTCTCTTTGGGCACATGAATATACACTGGGAAACCAAATATCCTCAAATGCCAAACTTTGGGCTTCACACCAAAGAATGCTTCTTCAGGAGTCTTGTTCCCTAATATGTAGTGAGGGCTCTTGTTCTAAATGTACACAGCTATATTGGTAGCTTTTGCCCATAAGAACATGGGAAACTCTTGGTCATGAATCATAGTTTTGGGTGCTTCACAGATAGATCTATTCTTCCTTTCGACAACCCCATTTTGTTGAGGATTGTAAGGAACTATCATCCCTCTTAATTCTCGTTTCTTGGCAGAAATCATCAAAACCATGGGAAGTAAACTCTCCTCCATTATTTGAACTTAGGACCCAGATATGTCTTTCTCTCTAGTTCTCAACCAGAGCTCGAAATTCCTGAAATTTGCTAAAGACGTCGGTCTTGGATTTCAGGAAACATATCCAAGTCTTATGAGAGAAGTCATCTATGAATATTACATAGTACATGTTATCCCCTATCCCAGGGATAACTAAGGAGATTATGTCTCGAGGCCCACAGGTCCTAGACATGAAGTACCGAGAGACATATTGATTTGAGCTTGGCCCTGGAGGGCCCATCCTTCTTCTTCAACACCTTCATTTTGTCAGCAGCAGCAACATCCATCACATCGACTTGGTTCTGAAGTAGCATTGGGTCTTTCTCCATGAGGTAATGAGTCCGGGAATCATGGTATGTGTCACTCTGATTCTCAAAGCATTTGAATATGTACATTTAACTCTTTTTTTCTTCATGACGTGTGCTTGGACTTTATGCCTTTTGACTTGTCCATACCCGGGGGGATGACAGAATTCCCTCACAAGTTGGTTCCCTTAGGAAGTGAGTTGCCACTAGGTGGGTTTATGAAAGGTCATCGTCCATTCCTTCCATACTTATCACTTTTCATCATCTTCCCTCTCATCTATCCCCTACATCGGTTTGGCCATTGGGTTTGCCAAGCTAGTAAGGGTTGTACCTTGCCTTGTGGGAAGAAGGGGCTAAAAGCCCAAAGGGTAAAAGTAGCTGGCAAAGTTAAAAGCCAAAGATCAAACCTTGAGATGCTTCGCCCAAGGATCCCCGAGAAAGCAATAAAGGGCTTCTCAGCAAGAAAATGGGGAACCCATAAGAAAAATAAAACTCAAGACCTAGTTGGTTGATAGGGGGTCTCATCACGAGCCAACCTAATAGGTCCATGGGCATGTAGCGATATGACACTACTATTCATCTGGTCACCACACCAGGGTAGTGGCTCTTAGTGGCATAGCCAAGAGAAAGGGGGTCTCATCACGAACCAACCTTCTCATCTCCGTGAAATGCTTGTGGGTAACGTTGTCACCATTGGTCACCACGTCAGGGCAGTGTCCCACAGCTACTCCGTTGAAAGAAAAATCAATAAGATAAAAGTAAAAAGGCATTGAATGGGCTAGGAAACAAATGCATCCATGACAAGGTGCATCTCACCCTCTTCAGGGGAACCCACAGGTAAGACCTACATGTCCCTGTCATCACATCACCCCTTGCACAAACATCTGCCACACCATCTCATGCACTTACATGACCTAGATTGGTCTTCACCAGGAAACACCCCACACCTAAGGAGAATTATCCCAATAGGACGTCCCAAAACCCTCTCTAAATTTGGCTTGTAGAATAACATAACGTCTTTGAGAACTTGTCTGGGAAAAGGGGGGTTTTATGCATATGTTTTGGTAACTTGATTATTAGATTGGATTAACATTGTTATGATCCCTGTGACTTATGAGCCCATGGAGGGCGTACTTTTTGTTGATGTAGGACCACGCCCGACGGACGGGTACATATGGGGAGATGATTACCTCGGACCTCCATAGATGTTGAGACCCTAGCCAGGGGCAGACATATACCAAAGGCTTGCACCAGAGAGAAAGAAGGACGTTCCACCAGACACACCTTAGCAGGCCTGGACCTAGGGGGGGTCTTTCCTTTCCCCCTGAACGTTGACCTTGGGAGGCCCATGACGTCACCCTTGTGACCCTCGATATCACCCAGTGTCAGATGGACATGATGGAGGCAATTGTGTGCCAAGTGGCACATGTGGCATGATTCAGAGGCCTTGGAAGGGCTAACATTTTGCTCTTGGAGTCCAACGTCTCACTTATGAGGCCCAACATCACCCTAGAAGGGCATGATGTCACCTCTTCTGCACATTTTAGGGTTTAGATTGTCAATTTTATGTAAAAAACTGGATTTTTGATGTAACTCGCCATGTCGACCTTTTTTGACCTAATTTGTAATTAAAGGTCATTTGGATTGTATAAATAAAGGAAAAATCCCTTGTATTTTTAACATCTTTCACTCACACAAGTGTGAGGTCTGAAATTCGGCCTCTTTAAGGCTTATTGGCTGAAATTAAGTTGTTCACAACTCTTGGAGGAGGCTTCTTTTGGTGATTTTTGGCATTTTCATGGTGGAAAGTCTTCAACTAAGGCATGTTACTAGATTATTCACGGTGAATGTAAGTGAAAATATGCAATTCTTCTTTCTTTGAATGGTTATGGTATCTTTTACTTTACATTTACTAAGATTATGAAATTGCTAGTGTGAAACCCTAGGAGAATAAGCACATGTTATTGTTCTTCTCTCAATAGATATCCACCTACTTGATTTTGCTAGAAGACACCTCCATTGAAGCATGTGTTAGATCCCTACCTTTGTAGCACTCTAACACGATTGCTTCATTAAGCTTTTATTTATCTCAAGATTGAGCTAAAGAAAAAGGAAAACTGTTAGGGCCTAAGGTTACCTACTTCCTAGTAGTCGTTTTCCTTCTAGGGTTTGATGATTGAGGCCTTGGGTTACCAACACCTCAAACATCCTCCCTCTTGTCTTAGTTCACATATTATCATTTGTTTCCTTCAAGGTTGTTACTGCAAAAGTGACTCCATTAACCCTAAAGGCACTAGTTTATACCTTACATTTGATTGATTGATGAAAACAACCCTCAAACCATCTACCTCAAGTTTTTTGCTAACCATTCCTAACCTTATATTAGACTAACTTACTATAATTCTTGTTGTTGTTACAAAAGTAAGCTAGAACCATATATAACATTAGTAAAAGTTCCTAAAAGCAAGTGATAAAGTTGATTTTTACAGTGCCTTCTCAACTTCTAACAAATGCTAGCATATTGCTAATTCTAGGTTACCATTTTGGGTCATTATTGAAGCTTGTTTAAGGCATAATTGTGAAGCTATCATTATATATACAATGATGTTATAAATTTCTGTTTGCTTCATCTAGTATATCAACTTATTGATTTTATTGAAAGTCCAAGGTTTTACGAAGCACTAATATCGATTGTTACTTGCAAATAATGTTTTTTTGTTGTCTTGTTCTGGGCAGGTACACTTAAGCAAATATTTGCTTCATATCATTAAACCTTTGTGACTTTCTGATCAGTGTGACTTGTGAGAGGGAAGAACTTTCCTTGATACTATTACCTTTGCCTTCTCAAATCCCCAGGTCACCGGGGATGTCTCCCCTAGGCTTTCACCCCTAAAGAGAAAGAGGTGTCTTATTTAGGTGACAGTGATAGGACAACCTCCCGCTATGCCAATTTATTATTCACTTGCCTTTAGCTTTTGAGCAAGTACAAATTGTGCGATAACATTTTGGCGCCTCTGTCGGGGAACACCGAGTCAATTCTCCTCAAAGACGACACTTTTCATTAAGCCTTTCCTCAAAAGCCTTTTACTTTACAAATCTTACCTGGCGACTCCATTGAGGGTGATCCCTTCATCCCTTTGATAGTTTCAAGAAAATTATCCGGCGACTCCACTTACCTTTTCCAAGGTGCCACCTTACTCTCAATTCTGTGATATTTCCAAGTTATGGGATCATGGTGCCCTGGGAACAAGTGTATTCGACTATTGATTTCAAAAGTTTTCAAGGATACCCGCATTATTTGGATACAAAATGGTCAAGCAACTCTCCAAGATTTGGAGGCCTCCCAATTGCTCACATTGTAGAATTATTGAAGTATATAAGCGAGATAGAACTGGGAGGGGAGGATGTTCTGGTAAAATTATTCATACTTTCTCTGCCATCTTTTTTGCAAGATTAGTTTAAGAGTTGTTGCGAAGATAGGGATATTTCATCTTTCGTAGACCTCATTAGTAGGTTTATTGAGTTTGTGAAACCATAATGTCTGACATATGAAGATGCCCTTAAGAATCTCACAGTATCCCTAGAGGATGAAGGATTCACCCCTGAGATTGTGGGAGATATCAAGGATGTGTGCCTTACTCAATACCAAGAGCCCTCTGATATTGAAGAAGAAATTTATGAAGAAAATTGTCAACCTCTTGAAGAGGAGCAAGATTTTTCCCATGATTCGATAGAATGTAGTGAAGATTTAACTAGAGAAGTGAATTATGAAGATGAAGCACTGGTAACCGCTCCTCTGTCCAATGATGCTCTCCAAGGTCCTGTCTCTCCTGCACAAGATGAAGAGAATGAGGTGAGTCATTTTTCTTTCCAGATTTTTAATAACACATTGTTCTATGATTCAGAAGGTGAAGAAGTAAAGGAACCCTTGGAAGAGTTAGCTCCTTCATTTTCTGATAAAGATGAAGAGATGAGTCTTAGTGAAGTATTGGACCCTCTTCCACTTGATGAAGTAATCCAAGCTAGCGATGCTCCTACACAACAAGAAGTGAACACGATAAGTTACCTCCCTTTCCAAGTTTATGATGATGCTTTGTTTTATGATTTGGAAAGAGAAGAGGTACTAGAGGAGTGATTGGATGCATTAAATCCTTCATGTTATGGTAAAGGTAGTGACATTGTTGATAACATTGATGATTTCATACATGTTGGAAGGTGTAAGTGGGATGTGATTGGTTCTAATGAGGATCCCATTTACGACATTGAGGGTCATTTCCAAAAGTTTCCTTTACAACTATCATATGAGGTTACTAATTTTGACGATTGGCAATAAGGAGATGGCAGGATTGCAAACTTTATTCAGACACCCAAGGATGACCTGGTGCTATATTCTCCTAGTGATTTTCGGTCATACCTTGAGGATTTTGATGATTATTCCTTTGAGCACTTGGATTTATTTCATGAAGAATATTATCAACCACCGTTGTGCTCAAATCTTGGTGGAAGTAAGGACATCGCTTTCCCGGAGAAGGATCCTTGTGTTAATTTTTTCCAGCTCCCTTCGACTATTTTATCTTGTTGTGTCATTAAAGGTGTAGTTGGGAAGCATGTCCTTTGTCTTAAGTATCCTCTGAGGCAAAGCCTAGAATTCAATGGTAGGTTGAATACCTCATGAAGAAGTATGTCATCTCAGTCTTTCAACCTTCCTTTAAGAATCTGTCAGTCATCTTCTGGGTCCTTTCTAGTCCCTTCCCAGACCTCAGATTGTGAAGATGTCCAAGGTAGCCAACCTTTAGACTCTTTGAGTTGGTCTATTGAATCTTTGATTTTTCACAATCCCTTTCTGAGATGGATTGAGCACTTTCCTAAAGGTGTGAATTGGCATGATTTTGTCCCTCCCTCCCGCCTCCATGAGATAGACTTTACAATTTCTGATGATACAATACATTTTCTAACTCATGTTATTTTTGTGCTCGACTTATCATTGTTTTGGTTTATGATGAAGCACAGAGGCAGGCATTATGAGACATTTCTATGATGGTTTCATTGGCTATTTGACTACACCTAGCATTCAACCAACAGGTAAATAGAGGTAAGTAGGTAGGCATTTTTCATTCATTGTATACACCATCTGCATTTCATGCTAGAGTAGTTATATTACCATTTGTACATATGATTGCTTACTGGTATTTCATTTATCATATATGAGTCGAGGGTGATATCACCACTCCAAATGATTATTGATCATTTATGTTGAGATCTAGCAGGTTATGGGTCATACAAGAGATGTTGAGGTTCTCATGTGCTCTATGGTGAGCACATGTCCCCGAGTTGGAGCCATATGTTATCCCCTATCCTAGGGATAACTAAGGAGATTATGTCTCGAGGCCCATAGGTCCTAGACATGGAGTACCGAGAGACATATTGACTTGAGCCTGGCCCTGGAGGGCCCATCCTTCTTATTCAACGCCTTCATTTTGTCATAAAAAACAACATCCATCCCATTGGCTTGATTCTGAAGTAGCAATGGGTCTTGCTCCATAAGGTAATGAGTCCAGGAATCATGGTATGTGTCACTCTGATTCTCAAAGCATTTGAATATGTGCATTTAATTCTCTTTTGCTTCGTGACGTGTGCTTGGACTTTATGCCTTTTGACTTGTCCATACCTGGGGGGATGACATAATGCCCTAGCAAGTTGGTTCCCTTAGGAAGTGAGTTGCTACTAGGTGGGTTTATGAAAGGTCATCATCCATTCCTTCCATACTTATCACTTTTCATCATCTTCCCTCTCATTTATCCCCTACATCGATTCAAGTATTGGGTTTGCCAAGCTAGTAAGGGTTGTACCTTGCCTTGTGGGAAGAAGGGGCTAAAGGCCCAGAGGGTAAAAGTGGCTGGAAAAAGTTAAAATCCAAAGATCAAATCTTGAGATGCTTCGCCCAAGGATCCCCAAGAAAGCAATAAAGGGCTTCTCAACAAGAAAAGGGGGAACACATAAAAAAGATAAAACTCGAGACCTAGTTGGTGGATAAGGGGTCTCATCAAGAGCCAACCTATTAGGTCCATGGGCATGTAGCAGTATGGCACCACTATTCATCTAGTCACCACGCGAGGGTAGTGGCTCTTGGTGGAATAGCCAAGAGAAAGGGGGTCTCGTCACGAGCCAACCTTCTCATCTCTGTGAAATGCTTGTGGGTAACGCTATCACCACTGGTCACCAAGCTAGGGTCGTGTACCCCAACTACTCTCTTGAAAGAAAAAGCAGTAAGATAAAAGTAAAAAGGAATTGAATGGGCTAGGAAACAATTGCATCCATGACAAGGTGTAGCTCACCCTCTTCAGAGGCACCCACAGGTAAGAACTACATTTCCCTGTCATCACTGCACCCCTTGCCCAAACATCCCCCATACCATCTCATGCACTTACATGACCTAGATTGGTCTTCACGAGGAAAAAACCCACACCTAAGGAGAATTACCCCAATAGGACGTCCCAGAACCCTCTCTAAACCTCGCTTGTAGAATAACATAACGTCTTTGAGCACTTGTCAAGGAAAAGGGGGGTTTTATGCATATGTTTGGGTAACTTGATTATTAGATGTGATTGACATTGCTATGATCCTTGTGACTTATGAGCCCATTGAGGGCGTACTTTTTGTTGTTCCAGGAACACACCTGACGAACAGGTACATATGGGGAGATGATTAGCTCATACCTCCATAAGGCTAAAAGCCCATTAGATGGATGCTGAGACCCCAACCAGGGGCAGACATATACTAGAGGCTTGCGCCAGAGAGAAAGAAGGACGTTCCACCAGAGACACCTTGGCAGGCTTGGACCCAGGGGGGTCTTGCCTTTCCCCTTGAACGTTGGTGTTGG
The DNA here is from genome assembly GCA_009831015.1 of Picea engelmannii. Taxonomy (NCBI): domain Eukaryota; kingdom Viridiplantae; phylum Streptophyta; class Pinopsida; order Pinales; family Pinaceae; genus Picea; species Picea engelmannii. The sequence continues at coordinate 356,761 of ML796303.1, read as the reverse complement.
GAGGCCCATGATGTCACCTTTGTGACCCTTGATGTCACCCAACGTCAGATGGACATGATGGAGGCAGTTGTGTGCCAAGTGGCACGTGTGGCATGACCCGGAGGTCTTGTAAGGCCTAACATTTTGCTCCTAGAGGCCAATGTCTCACTTATGAGGCCCAACGTCACCCTAGAAGGGCATGACATCACCTCTTCTGGACATTTTAGGGTTTAAATTGTCATTTTTTATGTAAAAAACTGGATTTTTGATGTAACTAGCCATGTTGGCCTTTTTTGACCTAATTTGTAATTAAAGGTCATTTGGATTGTATAAAAGGGGAACATCCCTTGTATTTTTTATCATCTTTCACTCACACAAGTGTGAGGTCTGAAATTCAGCCTCTTTAAGGCTTATTGGTTGAAATTAAGTGGTGCACAACTCTTGGAGGAGGATTCTTTTGGTGTTTTTTGGCATTTTCATGGTGGAAAGTCTTCAACTAGGGCATGTTACTAGATTAATCTTGGTGAATGTAAGTGAAAATCTGAAATTCTTCTTTCTTTGAATGGTTAAGGTATCTTGTACTTTGCATTTACTAAGATTATGAAATTGCTAGTGTGAAACCCTAGGAGAATAAGCACATGTTATTGTTCTTCTCTCAATAGATATCCACCTTCTTGATTTTGCTAGATGACACCTCCATTGAAGCATGTGCTAGAGCCCTACCTTTGTAGCACTCTAACACCATTGATTCATTAAGCTTTTATTTATCCCAAGCTTGAGCTAAAGAAGAAGGAAAACCGCTAGGGCCTAAGGTTACCTACTTCCTAGTAGTCGTTTTCCTTCTAGGGTTTGATGATTGAGGCCTTGGGTTACCAACACCTCAACCATCCTCCCTCTTGTCTTCATTCACATATTATCATTTGTTTCCTTCAATATTGTTGCTGCAAAAGTGACTCCATTAAACCTAAAGGCACTAGTTTATACCTTACATTTGATTGATTGATGAAAACAACCCTCAAACCATCTACCTTAAGCTTTTTGCTAACCATTCTAACCTTAGATTAGACTAACTTACTAACATTCTTGTTGTTGTTACAAAATTAAGCTACAACCATATATTACAACAGTAAAAGCTCCTAAGAGCAAGTGCTAAAGTTGATTTTTACATTGCCTTCTTAGCTTTTGACAAATGCTAGCATATTGCTAATTCTAGGTCACCATTTTGGGTCATTATTGAAGCTTGTTTAAGGCATATTTGTGAAGCTATCATTATATATACATTGTTGTTATATATTTATGTTACTTCATCTAGTATCTACTTATTGCTTCTATTGAAAGTCCAAGGTTTTACGAAGCACTAATATCAATTGTTGCTTGCAAATAATGTTTTCTTGTTGTCTTGTTCTGGGCAGGTACACTTAAGCAAATCTTTGCTTTATCTCATTAAACCTTTGGGACTTTCTGATCAGTGTGACTTGTGAGAGGGGAGTAACTTTCCTTTATACTATTACCTTTGCCTTCTCAAACCCCCAGGTCACTGGGGATGTCTCCCCTGGGCTTTCACCCCTAAAGAGAAAGATGTGTCTTATTTAGGTGATAGTGATAGGACAACCTCTCGTTACACCAATTTATTGTTCACTTGCCTTTGGCTTTTGGGCAAGTACAAATTGTGCAATAACAATACAAATACCCACTTAAGGAGGGAGTTGTCATAGGTCCACAAACATTTGAATGAATGAGATCTAACATTCCTTTATATTGAGTGTCACTACTAGTGAAAGGTCTCTTGGCATTCTTGCCAAGTGCACATCCACGACACACACCATCATGTTCCACTGGAAATTCTGGCAGTCCTGTAACCATCTTCCTTAGATCAGGAAGTGCTCTATAGTGCAGGTGAGCTAACCTTCGATGCCAAAGTTTGCAAAGACTATTTCTATTATGGACAAGAGCTTGATTAGGTTGTCCATTCAATTTGTACAAACCTCCCTCTCGAACACCAATTACTCTGGCTAAATCTATGTTTGAATTCTTGGATCAAACTAAGACACGTCCATCTACAAAGGCAATTCTTAAGCCTTTGTCCTCCAAGGCTGGAGTAGAAAGGAGATTTTTATTTAAATCTAGAACATATAGAATATCATTTATATGAAGGAATTCTCTGGAGTCCAACTGGAATGAAGTAGCACCAATGCCCTTTATTACATCTGTGTAGTCATCCCTAAGCTCCACAATTTTATAAGGGATTCTTTTCGACAAATCAATGAGGGCACTTTCATATCCGGTCATATTTCTAGAGGCACCACTATCTACCAACCAAATCTCACTACTTTTGGAGATAGATCCTGAAAGTGTTGAGATGAAATAATATTCTTTCTTGAAGTCTTCTGCCATTTTATTGAGTTTTGTTTCTATTGCTTTCTTATGGGGTTGATCCCTTTCGTTTGCTACCGAAGCATGTTGTTTCCCTTTTTTCTTACTTGGTTCAGGGTAGTTAGTAGCAAAGTGGTCAAACTTTTGGCAATTATAGCATCTTACTTTTGACATATCTCTTAACTTTAGTCCCTTAGCAAAATCTTGCCTTTTTCCTTTCTTCTTTTGGTAGGGAAACTTTCCACCTTTTCGTTTCTTTGCGTGAGCAACAAGAGCATGATTTTCTTCTTCCAGGAAATCACTTCTAGATAAGATTCTACCTTCTTCTTGAATACAAACAGTCCATAATCGTTCAAAAGGTGGATGAGTTTCTTGAGCACTGACACCTTGAATAAATTGTTCCCATGAGCTAGGAAGACCATTGAGAGTTGTAGCAACAAGCTCTTCATCATCTACAACTTCGTCAATGGCTATTAGCTTATCTCTTAACTGTGGGATCTTTATGAAAAAGGTCATGATAGTATCATCCTTTGTCATCTTGAAGTTAAGAAGTTGTGACTGCAGTGCTCTTTTTCTACTAGGATTCTTTGTCTCAAATAGACTTGTCAAGGAATCATATATCTCTTTGGCTATCTTCTTCTGAGATATATGAGGGAGCAAGTGATCTTTCATTGAGTCAATCAAGATTCCTTTTTCCTTTGCTAGGTTATTTTTGTATGTTGCTTTTTCAACATCATCTGTAGGTGCGACAATCTCTTTCTTAACATAGTCGTCTAGATCATTTTCTTCTAGAATATTGTTAATCCTGATCTTCCATGATTTGAAGTTCATGTCTCCATCAAGCCTATCTTCTGCTCGGAGGGTCCCAAGTGTAGTTTCCATCTTGAACTAGATTCCAAGCAACGATCTCATAAATACTTCCGCGAATGTGCCCTGTTATACTGCAAGGATTTGCAGGCTTTAATATCTTGACAATTGAGCTCTTCTTAACCTTGACGCTTTGATACCATGTTGAAGTTTCTATGCAAAATAATTATTTTTAATCTTTTATATAAATGTAGTATGAACATAATACAAAAGAACATAAATATGTCGTACGAAGAATATATTTTTATTCAATGAAAAGTAGAGTGAATACGAGAACTTCAATGATGATTATCATAAAGTAATTCTTCCTTTATTTATAGCCTATATATCACATCTTTACATTGCGTCTCTTTGAATAGTCATAATCATTCACGTAATTTTCTTTTGCGTTGTGCACCTTCAAGTTATGTTCTTCCACAAACGACAGAACTAATAAAAGCAATTTCATTAGTTGAGACGATTTAACACATACATGGTAGAACAATACTTGTGGTTGCTAGCACATTTAATTTATGTTGAACGTCTAACTAACTCCAGAGCTTAAATTTTTATTTATGAAACTTGAACGATAATATCAACACTTGCGGCTACTCTTAATTATGTTTGCTGTCACGTAGGATTCCAGTCTAAAAACTATTTACTTTGGGTGATGAGTTGTCTTGACTATCGTTAAGTTAATGAACATATGTAGTGATAGGTAAACCAAGTCTTATTTATTTTGTCATGGAGAATGGCGACCGCAGTTGCCAAAACTCTAACACAAAAACCCTTTCAAAACTACCATTTCCTTCAACTTCTTTAATTAGCCTACTTAAATATTTAGCTACTAAAAGGAATATAAGGGGGGATAGAGGACACCCTTGTCTAAGGCTTCTTCCGTTTCCTAAACGGAAGAAAGGTGAGGTTGTTGCATTTATCAATACAACAAAAGATATTGATGCTATGCAACTCATAATCCAAACAATGAACTGATGATATAAACCCAAATGGATTGAAATAAGTCTAATGTAAAGCCAACGTACCCTATCATAAGCTCTGGACAAGTCCACTTTCATCACCATTGATCTTTGGTTCTTGACTTTTAATGAATGAAGACATTCTTGAGCTATTCCCATAGCCTCATGTATCCACCTTCCTTCTAAAAACCCAAACTATTTTTGAAATGTTTTTGATTAATTTGAAGGTAAGTATCTTTTTCTTCGTTATGAGAATCTTATAATGAAATGTATTTCGCTCACAATTCTTGACAGATGTCCCTTGGTCCCAACCAAGGGATTTTGTTATAGTTTCCCAACCTAAGTTCATAAATGTAGGCTACTTTCTTGGATCTTAATGTTCAAGGCATCACATGCCACATTATAGGGCCATTGTCTCTTTTTATGTACATGTCTTGTCCTTTTTAATTTATTCTTGATGACCATTGTTAGTACACTAAGACAATGAATGGAAAAAGTGTTTGATGATGACGCTATTGATTATCATTGTCCAGTGAGACCAACTTTGATGTATCAAACCTATAAACTTAAATTGATTAGTTTGAATTATCATGAGTTTTTATGATCAAATAACTTGGAAATGAAATTGCCAAGTTCTTTTAGATTTTTATGAGTTAACTAAATATGAAGTTTGGTTTTATTACAAATGTTTTGAAAGTTAGATTTAATGTATCTATAAGCCGACCAATTTAAGAGAAAATATTTTTCATCTTCC
>ML796303.1:282674-300845 GCA_009831015.1 Picea engelmannii | reverse complement strand
AATAATAATAATAATAACATGATTAATCCACAATGGGGATTTAATCCAATAATAATAATGACATGATTAATCCACAATGGGGATTTAATCCAATAACAAAATAATAAGAATGCTCTTCGCAGTTACATTATTTCAACACCCACGACCCCCTTTTTTCTCTTATTTCACCTCAAAGACGCCCGAAACGTCGACCGTATGGGCCGGTACGACCGGGAAACACCGCCGACCGTACCGTATGGAGTTTCCAAATCGGGAAACACCGTACGGTACGATCGACGACGTTTCCCGGTTGTACCGTACCCGTACCAACGTTTCGCTTTGTTTCAAGGGCGAAAACAAGGGGGGGGTACCGTTTCCTGCAACTTAGATTTCCACTTTATTATTATTTCCTATGGGCCGACTTCTCTTCTGTGATCTTCTATTTCACTTTATTCTTTTCCTGGGTGTTCTTCAACTGTTCAATGGTCTTCCTTTGACTTCTTGGAATCTTCTTCTTATATAAGAAAAGTTGTCTAGGAGGGAATACCTCCCGCAACTACCAAAACATCAACACCCTAGACCTCCAAGATACTCCAAGATACTCTAAGAAGACGAAGAAACCCTAGCGATTGGAGAGAGAGAGAGAGAGAGAGAGAGAGAGAGAGAGAGAGAGAGAGGACCAACACATGTGAAGACACTCTCTCCCTCAAGAGGCTAGTGCGCACTCTTCTCTAGTTCTCTAGGTCACATCTCATTACAAGAGTGAATGCAAATGAGTGAATGAATATATTATGGAAAGTCTCTCTCCTTCGTCTATCTATATGAGAGGTAAGGGAGGTCAACAATACAATGTAGGCCTTAGCCCTTACAAGAAACCTATAATGAGCACTTGTAGACCAACACAAGTGATACACTATACTCTAAGGTAGATGTATCATGCTCCAAGGTGATGTCATGCACAATAATGGCTTCAAGGTGATGTAGCTACGCAAGCAAGTTCACATCCCTCCATCGCAAGCCTCCATGGACTCCATCGATCCTCCTAAGCAATATATTCCACTGGGTCAACTACCCATGCAAGAATATTGTCGAAGCCCTAGGTGTCCTCGAGACATCTCCAATCCTCTGAACAAGGATCCAAGTTGCCACATGCTAAGTAGGGCATGATGCCCTCCTCCAAGTTACACAATGCTCCTCATCTCATGAAGGGCGTTGTCCAATCAAGTGGATCCTTCATGGGGCCCCATAGAGGGGCGTCCACCAAATTGTTAAGAGAACTCCAACATCTAAGGTAAGAACACTAAGCTAGCAACCATTTGAGCTCAAGCATCCATTGAGTAAGCTATCTCAACTATGCAAATCCATCAAGGACTATCTCTCATGTGTCGATCCATCTTGGACCATAAAGGGGATGAACATACACCATGTTCCCCAAATCTTATGAAGCACCCCAAGCATGGTGTAAACACTTTTGGAGTAACCCCAAAAGTTAACAACGTGTTGCAATATCAATAATGCATAACGCTAAACTTTTGACCCGAGTTTCGAACTTTGTCTCAACATGATTCTTTGATACCTCCAGAGCAAGTGGCTACCACTTTTAGAAATATTTAATATATGTAGGAAGAGATGTGTTAAAAGAATCAATGATGTGTTTCCTTCATATCATTAATATGTGGTGAATATATATGCAGATAGGAGGAGTCATATTTTGTTTTTCCCGTATGGAATGACTTATGTCTTATTACATCATAATCACATTATTACAACCTTGCCCTATCATGTCATTAACTTTGTCCTAGGATTTCAATTTATTATACCACTAAATTTATGACATATTATTGATGACCTTGTAGGACTTGTTATCCCCTATCCTAGGGATAACTAAGGAGATTAGGTCTCGAGGCCCACAGGTCCTAGACGTGGAGTACCGAGAGCCATATTGACTTGAGCTTGGCCCTGGAGGGCCCATCCTTTCTTCTTCAACGCCTTCATTCTGTCAGCAACAACAACATCCATCCCATTGACTTGGTTCTAAAGTAGCAGTGGGTCTTGCTCCATGAGGTAATGAGTCCAGGTATCATGGTATGTGTCACTTTGATTCTCAAAGAATTTGAATATGTGCATTTAACTCTCTTTTGCTTCATGACGTTTGCTTGGACATTATGCCTTTTAACCTGTCCATACCTTGGGGGGATGACAGAATGCCCTAGCAAGTTGGTTCCCTTAGGAATGAGTTGCCACTGGTTGGGTTTGTGAAAGGTCATCGTCCATTCCTTCCACACTTATCACTTTTCATCATCTTCTCTCTCATCTATCCCCTACATTGGTTCGGGCATTGGGTTTGCCAAGATAGTAAGGGTTGTACCTTGTCTTGTGGGAAGAAGGGGCTAAAGGCCCAGAGGGTAAAAGTAGCTGGAAAAAGTTAAAAGCCAAAGATCAAACCTTGAGATGCTTCGCCTAGGGATCCCCGAGAAAGCAATAAAAGGCTTCTCAACAAGAAAAAGGGGGGACCCATAAAATAAAATAACACTCAAGACCTAGTTGGTGGATAGGGGGTCTCATCACGAGGCAACCTATTAGGTCCATGGGCATGTAGCGATATGACACTACTATTCATTTGGTCACCACACCAGGGTAGTGGCTCTTGGTGGCATAGCCAAGAGAAAGGGGGTCTCATCATGAGCCAACCTTCTCATCACCGTGAAATGCTTGTGGGTAAAGCTGTCACCACTGGTCACCATGCCAGGGCAATGTCCCCCAACAATTCTCTTGAAGGAAAAAGCGATAAAACAAAGAGTAAAAAGGCATTGAATGGGCTAGGAAACAATTGCATCCATGACAAGGTGCAACACACCCTCTACAGAGGCACCCACAGGTAAGACTTACATTTTCCTGTCATCACTGCACCCCTTGCCCAAACATCCCCCACACCATCTCATGCACTTACATGACCTAGATTGGTCTTCACCTCGAAACACCTCACACCTAAGGAGAATTAGCCCAATAGGACGTCCCGGAACTCTCTCCAAACCTTACTTGTAGAATAACATAACATCTTTGAGCACTTGTTTGGGAAAAGGGGGGTTTTATGCACATGTTTGGGTAACTTAATTATTAGATGTGATTGACATTGCTATGATACCTGTGACTTATGAGCCCATGGAGGGCGTACTTGTTGTTGCTGCAGAACCATGCCCGACAGACAGGTACATATGGGGAGATGATTAGCTCGGACCTCCATAGGGATAAAAGCCCACCAGATGGATGCTAAGACCCCATCCAGGGGCAGACATATACCAGAGGATTGAATCAGAGAAAAAGGACTTTCCACCAGAGGCACCTTGGCAGGCTTGGACCCAGGGGGGCCTTGCCTTTCCTCCTAAACGTTGGCCTTGGGAGGTCCATGACATCACTCTTGTGACCCTTGACGTCACCCAACGTCAGATGGACATGATGGAGGCAGTTGTGTGCCAAGTGGCACGTGTGGCGATCTAGAGGCTTTGGAAGGCCTAACGTTTTGCTCATGGAGGCCAACATCTCACTTATGAGGCCCAACGTCACCCTAGGAGGGCATGGCGTCACCTCTTCTACACATTTTAGGGTTTAATTTGTTAATTGTATGTAAAAAACTGGATTTTTGATGTAACTCGCCATGTCGGCCTTTTTTGACCTAAATTGTAATTRAATGTCATTTGAATTGTATAAATAAGGGAAAAATCCCTTGTATTTATCATCATCTTTCACTCACTCAAGTGTGAGGTCTGAAATTCGGCCTCTTTTAAGGCTTATTGGCTGAACTAAGTGGTGCACAACTCTTGGAGGGAGCTTTTATTGGTGATTTTTTGCATTTTCATGGTGGAAAGTCTTCAACTAGGGCTTGTGACTAGATTATTCTTGGTGAATGTAAGTGAAAATCTGCAATTCTTCTTTTTTTGAATGGTTATGGTCAGTGTTGCAAACATTGACATGGGCAAAATATCGTTGAGGGTCTGAAAATGAAAATATCGGCAACATCGGGGAAAATATTGGAAAATATCGGAGATTGTCGTAAGAATGAAAACCATTGTTGTAAGAATGAAAATACCGGAAAATATCGCTGACCCAAATTTTGAAGATAATATCGCCAACATCGAGATATTATTGAGATGTTGGTATCACTGGTTATGGTATCTTTTACTTTGCATTTATTAAGATTATGAAATTGCTAGTGTGAAACCCTAGGAGAAAAGCACATGTTATTGTCCTTCTCTCAATAGCTATCCACCTACTTGATTTTGCTAGAAGACACCTTCATTGAAGCATATGCTAGAGCCCTACCATAGTAACACTCTAGTACCTTTGCTTCATTGAGCTTTTATTTATCTCAAGCTTGACCTAAAGAAGAAGGAAAACCGCTAGGGCCTAGGGTTACCTACTTCCTAGTAGCTGTTTTCCTTCTAGGGTTTTGAATGATTGAGGCCTTGGGTTACCAACACCTCAACCATCCTCCCTCTTGTCTTTAGTTCACCTATTATCATTTGTTTCCTTCAAGATTGCTGCTGCAAAAGTGACTCCATTTGCCCTGAAGGCACTAATTCATACCTTACATTTGATTGATTGATGAAAACAACCTTTAAACCATCTACTTCAAGCTCTTTGCTAACCATTCCTAACCTTAGATTAGACTAACTTACTAACAGCCATATATGACAGCAGTAAAAGCTCCTAAAAGCAAGTGTTAAAGCTGATTTTACATTGCCTTCTTTGCTTCTGACAAATGCTAGCATATTGCCAATTTTAGGTTATCATTTTGGGTCATTATTGAAGCTTGTTTAAGGCAAAATTGTGAAGCTATCATTATATATACATTGCTGTTATAAATTTCTGTTGCTTCACCTTTTATATCAGCTTATTGCTTTTGTTCAAAGTCCAAGGTTTTATGAGGCACCAATATCAATTGGTACTTGCAAATAGTGTATTCTTGTTGTCTTGTTCTAGGCAGGTACAGTTAAGCAAATCTTTGCTTCATCTTATTAAAACCTTTGGGACTTTCTAATCGGTGTGACTTGTGAGGGGAAGAACTTTCTTGATACTATCACCTTTGCCTTCTCAAACCCCCAGGTCACCGGGGATGTCTCCCCTAGGCTACTACCCCTAAAGAGAAAGAGGTATCTTATTTAGGTGACAATGATTTGATAACCTCCTGTTACGCCAATTTATTGTTCACTTGCCTTTGGCTTTTGGGCAAGTACAAATTGTGCGATAACAGGACCGAAGTTATACAAAATAAACATTACTTTGTATAGCAAAAGCACTGCCCATGGGACTAAGGCTCAAGCTTGAGGGCCTGTGGCACCACACAACCCTCATTGCAAGAGAAAACCATCACATTGCTCTTTCAAGTAAACTTGTCCATAGGAATGCTATTTGTCTTAATGTTATATTCAACTTTGCTATCACTTTAGTTGTTCTTAAAAGCCATAAAGCCTAACATAAAGATATGGTCTTTAAGTGGATTATAAAAATATTCTTCCAAAGGAAACTCCTTTTGCAATCAAGAAATTGGTGTTCATCGTTTTATTATGTAATATAGAAGGTGTTCTATTGAGGAAAATAAACATACAAAAACTATGCTAATGAATCAATACATAAATATGAGTAGTCTGAGCAGGATGGGATACTTCGTGGGGAATATACTAGTTATTCTTAAAATGCTAGTATCTTGGCAGTAACATGAACATGATTGAATAATAGTTTGTGAGATTAGTAATTGATTTGCAATTTCTTTGTCCAAGGCTCATCGATTCTAGTCTATGGAAGGATATACCATAGGCCACCAATTATCACCATCGAGGACATGATACATTTACAATTTTTTTCACATTTCATTGGTTCACCTCAAGGCACATAAATGTGAACTAGTAGGATTTTATAGTTTGTCTGACATGAGAAGATGATTTTGAATGTGCCCTAGGTTAACATGATTGTCTATTGTTATACAGATAATTAGTGCAAACATTTAAAGCCACAAAGATAATAGAAGAGCCTAGTAATTGTGGAGTTACTTTGAGCCTTGGGTATCACCAGTTCAAAATCAAAATCCAAATGTATCAAACAGTTGCCAAAATAAAGGGAAAACAAATAGCAAACCTAAATACAAAATGATAGATTACCAACAAAAAAATGCAAGTGAATTTCCCCCTCTTTTTGAAACTTGTAAACTCTCAATATAGGTTGTTACTAAGGGTTCTTGAAATTAAACCTCAGTTTGGAAAGGGAGACTGACCTCAATCTTTGAGGTCGAATTTGTATCAGACAAGAGGAAGTTTGCTATGTTTGTAAGAGGGCCTGTTGTCAAAATTGTCACTTTTGACCCTGGCTTAAGTTCATTTGAAACGTTTTGCCAAATTTCTTGTGCCCTTGGCTGTCTTAGTTCAGGATGGTCAGTATTTCTTATAGCTCCAAACTTCACGTCCATGTTGGCAGTATATCTGCAAAATACATGTCAAGGGAAGACTAGTCATTACATAAATCTTCTGGAATCTAAATAATAAGCATGCAATATCATATTTCACATTTCAAGATTGCCATCAATTCGAGTTATCCATATGTGTGCATATAGGCTCATAAAGACAACATTTATTCAATAATACCAGAGCCATGGCTGTCGCATGCAAAGACTCCTTTAAATCCCATTCAAAAGAAGAAAGCAACCAAAAATCAGTGTGGAAGAGAGTGTTCACAAAGGAGGATGTGGAAGATGGAATCAAAAGATTGGCTGCAGGGAAAGCATTGGATATTGAATGGCTACAAGTGGAGTATTTGATGTGGGGCAAGGACCTCCTCTGCGAACACATTGCATCACTTCTTAATTTTATAATTAAGGAAGGTTTCCTTGATTGTTGGACAAAAGTCTTATTCCGCCCATCTTCAAAGGGGGTGAGAGGAATGATCCAGGAAACTACAGGACTATCATGATCAGCCCAGTGTTCGCTAAACTCTTTGGAGTGATGGTGGAAAGTAAAATCATCAAATTGGTAGAGGGAAAGGGAAAGAGAGCTAAGGGTCAAGCTGGATTTTGGCCAAAGCACTGTACCATAGACCACTACCTCACTTTGAGGCACATGATAGAGAAACTACAAGACAACAAAGATCAGGAATTATGGTATTGCTTTGTAGATTTCAAGGTGTTTGCTACAGTGCTGAGGGTGAAACTATGGGAAAGGTGAGAATGGGGTCCCGATGGAGTGGAGTGCAGCGATCCATAGCCTATATGAGCAAGTAAAGGCAAAAATCAGAACCAAGGGTTATTGGAATGTTTCAGCAGTGACATATGGGTGAAACAGGGATGGCCATTCTTCCCCACCCTGTTTGGACTCTACATCATCAAGCTAGAGCAGTGATTAAATCAGAAAGGAGGGGGAGGTGTGAACATAGCACGGATCATCATAAAAACCCTTCTTTATGTGGATGCTGTCTTTTTAGTAGAAATGACACTTTGCAACCTACAAGACCACTTGCGGGCTTTGGAGAGCTTCTGGAAAGAGGTGGGGATGAATGTGAATACACATAAAAGACCAAGGTGGTACTTTTATCGTTCAAAAGAAATCCAAAGCAGATTCAGGTAAGTTTTATAAGGGAACAACTAGAAGTCACTCAAATTACAAAGATCTAGGGCTAGAGTTTAATGAAAGTCTAGGCTGGGATATGTGCATGAAAAATAGGCTTCAAGGTGGTTGGAAAACACTCTTGTCATTGCAGAACAGATGTGGAACAGCCAAAATATGGGACTGTGAAATGTTATGTTCTCTATTCCAGGGATTCATTACACCTGTTCTTCTCTATGGCTGCAAGGGGAGCTAGCACAACCAAGGTTCAGTGGAATCAGTTGGAAAGGGTGCAAACCCATCTGATAACAAGCTCTTGAGGGTGGAATCAGCACTCCCTATGAGATTTTGTTGGCTGAAACAAGCCTTTATTCGACAGAGATGGAGGCACGTAGAAAGCTATTTTTGTATAGGCAAAGGTTGGCAGCTGTTGATAGCCACTGGATACCAGCAAAAATCAGCCAGGAAGAGCTGAAAAGAAGAAATGACACATGGAATCAACAATGCCAGTCATGGTTGGAGGAGTGGGATTTAGTAGAGAAAAGATGTTCTGTGGATGGGAAAGAAGTAGAACTGAACACACGTACAAGAATGTTACAGGATAGTGAAATGGAGGAAAAGCAGCAAAAGAAAACAACTATACTATATATAACAGTTCAACACACTAGCAGAGATTAGGGCTTAGGACTAAATTCTTGAAGCTGAACATCCCTTGGTGAGAAAAGCAGCTAATAGCTCAGCTACGGACTGCCTCCCAGAAAAGGTAATTGCTTCCCAGAAAAGGTATTCTGTGTTGAAATATATTGCCCTAGTCACTCAAGAGCTATACTCTTTCAGGATGAAGCCTTTCATATTCAAATTCAAAAGAGAATATCATATCTAGCTATATAATATCGTCGGAAAGCATTTATGTTCATGAACTACCTTTGCAGGTGAAGGGCCGACTATCAGAAAAAAAAGCAGAATTCACTACCCTTCTTGTCTTAAAGTTTCAGTAACCCTATTTGGAAGAAAATAATTTCAGTTTAAGGTGTCTCATAATAATCAGTTTGAACATATTCCGATTAGTTTCAGATTAAGGTGTGTCAAAGTAACAGTTTGAAAATTTTCCTTCTTGTTGAGCAGTAAAAACTAGGAATGCATAGTCTTTAAATTCCATATAGCTTTGCAATTCTTTTTTTCTTGTTGGACTGCTTCTTCAAATTAAATGAAAACATCTATTTAGATGTATACTTTGGATCCAAGCAAAATTTCTAGTTACGAGGGACCAGCTAAATCAAAGAGAATTCCATTGCATGCATGCTCGAATCAATCTTCTTGGCATGTTGTGCCAAGTCTTCCAGATATGAAGTTAACATAAATCTGCAGTGTTTTTTTGTATATTTTTATCCTGAGCACATTTAATATATTTATGCATGCTAACTGTGAAAAAGGGAAAAGAAACGATGGAAGATTATCTGTCACCACAGTGTTTGACCAAGGACAATTGTGTAATAAAACGTAAAAATATAGTCCTTATAAGGAGGAACATGGTTCTAACAGCAACACATCAGCCATATTAATGAAAAATATATTAAATGATCAAAGGATATTAACCTTCTAGGACTACGTGGCAAATCACGAGCAAGTCCAAATAGAGTGTCACAATCGATAAAACCACCTCCTCCTTCTGGAATGGCTCTGCTATATTTACAATCACCAACTGCACTGAAAAATGAATATGTCTGGTTAAGTGCAAAGAACTCTCCAAGTCCAACAGATATATCATCACGTCCCATCATGTGTAGTATATCATATATAATATCTATGGTTGCAGCATTTCCCCAACCATTGGCATTGACAGTGATTCCCTGCAAATACAACAACTGCAAATGTAAACATGATATAGATGTTGTTTTTAGTCTACAAATGTGGTTGGCATTTGTAGGTGTAAGCGTGTGGTTGGAAGGATGATGCAGGTTGTGGATTTGAAGTAGATCCCAGTAATGAATTCAGGATTGTCCATCTATTTTCTTATGGGCATGTCTATACCATATTAAATGTTAACATCAAATGAATAAATACTCGTGAATGGTGTGCTAGTACTAAGTAGTTATGTTGGCAACTATGCATTTTAATGACTTCCATCAATTAAGTAATGCATTCCACCTTGAGATCAATCAGCTCCACAGGCATTTTAAGGAGGTAAAAAAGAGTAATAAAGTCTCCTGGGCTCATATCCATATCAAAAATTACAGGTTTGCCCCGTAATTTTCCCATTAAATTTGGCTTATACAGAACTTCCTTGTAGTATGGAAACTCTGTCTTCCAATTAAATTTGGCAGTCTGATGTGGGCTGTTTAGGACCTGCAATTTCACAAATAGGTTTGGATGAGTCATGACAGATCCAACTCCATTGATTGCATCCAACATGTGAAAAACTGACAATAACTATCAGAAATAAACCAATCATTTCTAACTGTAAAGGGTGAAGGTTCAATCACATATTTTCAATAAGATAGATATCAGTCTAATTAGGAATTAGAAAGTAAAGCTGCAATGCAATACAAATTAACTGAGACAAACAAGAATTAATTTCTTTGTCAGGTATTGTTGTTCAACAATTATGGATTGAAATATAAATCAAAATTTATCTTTCGAGAAAAGAGATCTTCATTCAGAATAGATTCATTATTACAAATTGAATTTCAACTGTGATTCAATTGTTGATGCTATTAGCTTTACTGACTAGAGCAGAGACAAAGTTCATGTCAGAAAAAACAGAAATGTAGAATTACACCTTTCTGGAATCTAGGTCTGCAGCATCTCTCGTGAAGCTTGGAATAAAATTGAGCAAATCCAAAAACGTTTTATTACCTATAGGCTATAATTTAAAGATCAAATGTAACACTCACACTATTTTCTTGATTGAAGCAGGATGTGCTTTGGGGGATTCTAAAGCCAATGATTAGATATTTAGAATATAAGCATAAATTGCTCAAGTTGAATAAGGATGGCTCTCTATTATTGCTTCTAGTATGACCGGTAGCCACCACAAGCTCCAAAGAGGTTGGGCTAAGAGATTTTGAGGTTTTGCTTAACTATTGGAATTTGGAACATAAAAGAAGACAATAAAATTAATAATATCCACAAAATGAAATCTTACATCCCTATGAAGTTTACAACTAAGACCTGGAATGACAACGAAATTATTAATAAGAGGAAGTTGAAATACTACAATGATTTTATCAATCCTAATCATGTTGATAAAGACTATTTTTCCAACATTATGAGCTTAAAAAACAAAATGAATATTGCAAAGATTAGGACCAATACTCATGAACTCCATTGTGGAATGATTGCTGAACTAACCGAAAAACACCTTGGGATGAGCCTGTTTGTAAAATTGTGAAACAAAGGAGGTGGAAGATGAACACCACTTCCTTTTAACATGGCGTGCCATTAATAATATAAGACATAACTTTACTTGTTTTCATAACTTAATTACTCTTCAAGACCTCCTAGCTTACGAAACCCATAATGACCTTGGTACTTTTATTTCCACTATTGTAAAAACCCTCCTATGCACAACAGCTGTAACTGCATGACACCCTTTGGGATTGCAACACTTTGCTTATGATTAGACTTTGATAATTAGGTTTTATGAGTTGACTTTATGAGTTGATGTTTAGATTTATACTAGCCTCGGTAACTTTGATATGCATTTATGATTATGATGATGTTTTGTTGCACATTGATTATATTATAATGTTGTATTTGATGTATTAGGATGTGTACATTGTTAATACTTATTAATGATTGATGACGTTATTTTTTCATTGCATAGTTTTCGAGACTTGCATTGACCAGGGTCAGATGTTGGGAGCAACCCGAATGATTTGGTTATTTGTTGTTGAAGATAATCCACTCTTGGGAAGAGGGACCTCTTGCTAAGAGTAGCGTCCTAACCTAAATTGGATTTAGGATATCTTTGTGTGTGGGTTTAATGTGAATTTATATAATTAAAGTGGGTTATTTAAGTAAAACCTTGTATAGGGTTTCTAGCCCAAGGGGGCTAGTGATGTGGCCTTGGGGGTAGTCTATCCTGAGTTTGACCAAATGATCTAACCCTAAATACTTCTAAAAGCCTATTTTAAGGAGGGACATGGCTCTTATTGGGGGGTTGGACCCTTGATTGGGGAATTGAGGATTCTTGTGCTAGTATTGGGAATTGTTTCTATGTTGGGTCTTGTTATCGCACATATTGTAGGTTGGGCAAAGCCCGACCCAATCCACAAGAGTGAGACAACTATGGGAGTAGCTACCCACTCTCACCTTAGATAGATACTTCCCTCACTTTAGTGATGATGAGTCACCACTAGGGGCGAATCCCGGTGATCCTAGGGGATTTGAGATGGAAAGTGGTAGAATGACCAATAAAACCCCTATAGGTCAAGTTTGGAAGTGGAAAGAGGTTTGGAAAAGAGTCTTGTTGGTGAAGGGTAGTTGCCAAGGTGTTGTGTACCCGCAAGACAATGTTAAACTTGCCTGAGACAAGACGATTGATCGAGATACAAGCCAAATAACCAAGGGGACAAGCAAGGAAAGCTTGCTGTCCTAAATTGCAGCAGTATATGAGATTTATATCAGCAAAGCAAACAGCAAATGGCTGCAAAATATGTTGCCAAAAGTCAAGTAAAAGATATTAGAAACTAAGCTACCAATGTCTAGTTTAACTTCCTCTGAATAGCACAAGACTTTAATGGCAATTAGGGCTGTTTGTTAGGTGTTATCAGTAAATTATTGTAACAGCCAAGTGGCTGTAGCAAACAATTGCTACATAAGCAAAATCTAAGCACTAAAATTAGCAAACAATCCACCCAAAAGGTAGCCAATGACAACTAGATTAAATATGGCAGCTTGCAAGCAAATTTCAATGGTAGACTAGTGAGTAATGATAGAGTTTTAAGAGTGTTTTTCTGCAGCCCTAATGGCTGTAGCATTAAGTTGATTACAGAAAGAGAATTACTAGGCTTAGCTAGACGCCCTAGTGGCTCAAGCAAGCTAAAAGCATGAAGAACAACTTCCAATTTAGACAATCAAGAAATCTCTACTTTTCACGTATTTAGAAACAATGATTTTATTTCTCCAATGCAAAAATAGACAAGTGCCTTATCAATTGGGTTATGGAGTCTCTTGTTTAGGAGCTAGGGTTTGCAACTTCTCTAGGGGTGTAAGCCCTTTTATTTCCTAGAGCATGCAGAACCTAGCAAGGTAAATCTCGGAGGGTGTAAGCCCTTTTACTCCTCCTAGCAACCTTTGCAATAGCTTATCCACTTAACAATAATGATAAACTTGGTGGAGGGTGTATGCCCTTATACTCCTCCAAGGTTTTAGACAAGAACAACAATGAAACAAGAATACATACTAACAATATGCAAAAATTCGTTACCAATTTCAAAAGATAGCAAGTAAAACCCTTATCTACCAAGAATATTCCACCATACATGCAAGAGCTAAGCATCCAAGAGATAGCGCACCACTTCCTTCAACAAGACAAGTAACTAGCATCCAAATAGCATCAAAGAGAGAGATATGCGATTTTCTCAAGAGGGGCGAAAATTTCAGCTATCAACTTATGTAATTCTCAAGTGTTATCATGTGTCTAAATGAAATGAGCAAGCCTCTATTTATAGCTCTTGATAAACTTGTTTGTTCACATTACTTAGGGTAAAACACAATTAGGGAGGCCAACCTCCTCTAATTTCCCCTTTACAAGTTATAATTTAAAATTTACATAAAAATTCCCCTAAAAGGGGTGACGTCATGCCCTAATTAGCCTCCAAGTGAGACATTTTGTTCTCTAGAAGAAATCGTTGGGCCTCTAAAGGCTATGGACCAAGCCACCTAGTGCTCTGATGCATGGCAAGAGTTTCTCTCCATCAAAAAGTGCCAAGTCATCATCAAAACCACCAACACCATTGAACCCTAGCCTTCCACATGTCACGTTGTACCCTAGAAGTGTAGTGTAAGGCCTCCAAAGGAAAGTCGTTGGGGCTAGAAAGGCTAGCAAATCACTTGCAGGGGATCCTCAAGTGCCTCCAAAGGAAACGTCTATGACCTAGGTGTCCAAGAAGCAAGGGCGCATCATCCATCCTATGGGCTTCAAGCCCCATTTGAAGGTCCAAGTGACCTTGTGCCTTCACGAAATGACTTCCACCTGTCAAGGCCCTGCAAAGACAAGCAAATTTTCCCTCCAAGGGCTCACAAGTCACAAGCATCATGCCAAGTAAGCCATATATAACAAAAGAACCACCCGAACATGTGCATCAAGTCCCCCCTCTCAAAATAAGCAAATGCTCAAAGACCTTATGCAACTTGCCAAATTTAGGTATGGGAGTGTTGTCATGGTGACCTATTGGTTGAATCATTCCCCAAGTTAAGGAGTGTTTCCCAAGTGGACCCTCTCTAAGTCATGTGAAGAGTATGAGGTGGATAGGGGTAATACTTTTGAGCATGGGGTTTTCTTGACGTACAAGGGCTCATACATTTATGGGTGCCTTTGTAGAGGGTGTGTTGCCCTTCGTTCGCGATGCATGATTTTTCCAAGCCCTATTGCCATTTAATTTATTATAGTGTTCCCAAGTTGAAGTTAAAGTGGGACTTCTACCTAAGCATGAAAAACATTGCCCACCTTAACTCTACCCTGGTCACACTGTGCTTCCCCAAGTTGAAGACAATGTGTGGGACTTCTACCTAAGCATGAAAAACATTGCCCACACACGCTTTGCCTTGGTTGGCATGTTCAATTAGTTATTTGTTTTACGGGTCCCTCAATTTTTTGTGAGAAACATTTCATTGTTCTCAGGATACCTGGGCGAGTATCTGGAAGGTTTATGATTGGCTTTTATTGCCAACTACAAGCCTCTGGGCCTTCAACCCCTTCTTCCCATGAAAAGAGGTACAAGCCCTTCTTGGGTCAATGTGGCCCGAAAACCCAAAAGATGAGGAAATGAAGGGAAAGAAGCATGGAAAGTGGCAAGTATGTGCGGGAGCGGTGCGATGACTCATCAAGGAGACCCCCCAGTAGCAACCCTTTCCCTGAGGGTGACCACTTACTAGGACACAATGTCAACCACCAAGGTGAAATAGGGCAAAGAGCATAATTTCCAAGCAACCGTTTTCAAAATCAAGGAAGAACCCTTTCCAACATATTCAAATGATTCATTTATTAAAATGACACTTACCATAACACTGGACTCATTACCTCATGGAGCAAGACCTATTGCCCTCTGTGAGCCAAGCTGGTGTGGTGAATGGTGCAACCATCGATCTCGTGGTGATGGGTGGTGTGATGTGGGGCTCTACCTGCTGGTCTGCCTCTCGGTACTCCATGTTTGCAACCTGAGGGCCTCGAGACATCATCTCCTTAGTTACCCTTAAAAGTGGGGGGGGGGGGTAACATGTGGCTCCTACTTGGGTACATGTGCTCGCCGTAGAGTGCATGAGAACCGCAACATCTCTTGGTAAGACCTGTGCCTACACACACTGAGACAGACAAATATGTTTGGGCGTCTGGGATGGCACACATCCTTTCTTCATATAATCAAAATCTCAAAAATCAAAGTGGACAACTTATCTTAGAATTTTTTTTTTTGCATTTTTCCAAAATTTCTAAACTAACATGTAATATGATGAAAGCAAATGATAAAAATCAATGCTGCAAAAAATGCAGGTAGAGCAAAATGAAAAGCGAAAAAGAGATGCAACTAAACTACCATGAGCAAACAAAATGCAAATGGAAGAAAACAAGATGACCTACCTACTAACCTGGGGCCCGGGCCTTGAAAAAGTCAAGTTCCGCCTGGAAAGTAATGTTTGAGGAGGGATGCATTTACACGCAGTGACATCCTCCTCCCTTCTGCAGTAGTTAAATAGAAAGAATCCAATCCAGATCTTTCCTCTATCTTGTAAGGCCCTAACCATAAACTGTCAAACTTTTGATGCATTCCAGATTTCTCCCTTCTTTTATCCCACATAAGAACCAAATCTCCTTGCTTGAATTCTCTTGGTCTTGCTTTGCAATCAAAGATTCCTTTGACCTTATCCTAGTTTTTTACCATTTGATTAAAAGCCATTCTTCTAATTTCATCCAATTCCATGAGTTGATCAATCCTCCCTTGCAATGCCTCTTTATCTGTGGCAAAGTGTTGGGCCAATTGCAAGGCTGAAATTTGGATGCTTATAGGCAACTGAGCTTCCATCCGATAAACTAATTCAAAAGCGGTTTTCCCGGTAGAGGTTTTAGTAGTTGTGCGGTCTGCCCAGAGGGCATACTTGATTTTTCCATCACAACTTTTCTTATTTTCTCCAACAATCTTCTTCACAATATTCATGATATTCTTGTTGTTGGACTTTGCTAACCCATTTCCTTGAGGGTAGTAATTTGAGGAGTGTGACAAAATGATCCCATATTTGAAACAAAACTCGTTGAGTGCCACTGAGCTGAAAGCCTTGGCATTGTCACTTGTAATATTAGCAGGAACACCGAATCTAGTGATGATCCTTTCCTAAAGGAAATTCATTACTACTTCTTCTATTGCCCTCTTTGTTGGAATGGCTTCCACCCACCGGGTGAAGTAGTCTTTGGCGGTTAAAACCCATCGATAACCATTGCTATAGTCGTCTTTAAACTCGCCAATGAAATCTAGCCCCCATTGTTGGAAAGGTGCCTCTATGACCACTAGTTTAAGAAGGAGGGCAGGCAGGCGTTGTTTTCCAACGAAGAATTGATATGGTTGACAAGATCTGACATACCTGACACCAAGCAACACTGCTGTGTTTGGAGTAGCTCCCTTTGGATATAAAAATACCCGACCACAGTAGAATGCAACTCCAAATCCATCAATCTCCAAAGTTGACACTGAGAGCAAGTTAACTGTCATCTCTGGGATATAGAATACCCTGGCTACCTCCTAAAAACCTCCTGACTCTAGTTGGAATCTAACACTTCCAACCCCCTTCACTGCAAGTTGTCGGCCGATACCAATACCCACAAAGCAGTTTGAGTCTGTTTCTGAAAGAATAAGGAACACCGACCTCATTCCCGTCATATGCCGAGAAGCTTCACTATCCACGAACCATACTTCAATGTCCTCGAACGCTAGACAACCGCTGCCTAAGGGACTAGTCATCAGAGAATTCCTTCTTGAATTTCTCTCCAAACTCAACAATCTCCACTGATGCTGACACCTCTGGTTCCTGATTCTTCTTCTTCTTGTTCGGACACTGACTAGCGTAGTGGCCAGTCTTGTGACATGTAAAGCATTTCACTTTGCTCATGTCTTTCTTTTTCTCCTTGCTCTTTCCCACAAGAGCAACATTTTGCTCGTCTGAACCATCCACTGCCTTCTCTTGAGATCCCTCCCGGATCTCCTCCTGTGTAATGTCATCCCACAATCTGCTCCAGTTAGGGAGCTTCTCTCTCCCCACCACGCACTTCACGAAAATCTCCCACTCCCTGGTGAAGCCCTTGAGGGCTATATGCACCAACTTTGGGTTTGGAATAACTTCTCCAACAACTGCCAACTCATCCTTCACCTATGTAACACTGGTGAGTTAGGAGGCCACACTCTCTCCCTTGGCCATCCTAGTACTATGGAGCTTGTCTCAGAGAGGCATTTTCTGGTCCTCTTTCTTTGCCTCATACAAATTCTTCAGTGCATCCCACATGTCCTTGGTTGTCTGCTTCTCAACCAAATGTGAAATAAGGTGGTCTCTGACTCTGTCCAAAATGATTCTCTAAGCCCTTGCTTCCTTCACTTCATGGATGTCCATAGCAATGGGATATGACGTAGGTACTGGCACCATGTTATTCGCAAATGTCCACAACTTGTTCTCCTTGAGAACACTTGTAATCCTCACCTTCCACTACAGGTAGTTGGAGATCCCCTCCAACCTATCCTCGTACCTGACACTGGAAGTCATCTTTGTCCAACTGAAAAAAAACCTTTCTTTCCCCTAGTTCTTCCAAGCAAATGCCCCAGCAAGTCACTGCTGTCCTAGTGTCAAGGTTGTCCACTGAACTTCAGAGCACCAACTCTGGTACCATGTAAGAAATTATAGCTCAGATATACACTAAGTCATAAACAGATTTCAACCTCTTATAAAGCTTCAACAGTAAAGTAGTTGTTGAATTTTCAATAAGCTATGGCTCATGAATTTACTTTAAATTTTCTGTTTAACTTTTACTTGAACCATAACTACTGCAGCAAACCAAGATCACAAGAAGAATAACCATGCACAAGAACACAAGAAGTATCCTGGGAAACCCTTCTCAACAAGGGAAGAAAACACAACCATCCTTTGTTGTATTCTTCAAGAGAGAGACCTCCCACACCATCCCCAAACCTAGCACACAAGACGGTGTTGTAATTCTCATAATTTTAGACCACAACTTCTGAAATCATGAGATGACACAATGTTAAGTGTGTTTCCTCAATGGGGATTCACCTTTATTTATATAAGGCTTACCACATCAAATGATGTGTCTATTGGCACAATAGGGCCGACCTCAATAACTCAAAATATAATTAATAATTACCATATTAATTATCTTTTACAT
>ML796303.1:252298-266419 GCA_009831015.1 Picea engelmannii | reverse complement strand
CTATCCAGTACAGAGAGTAGTTGGTATCGTTGAGTGGAACGAAAATGTTTTCAAGGACATAGAAGTTCCAAACACCTTAAAACCTACCAACATTGTGGATGAAAACCCTTGGTGTTTTCAATGCAGTGAAGCACATTGGGAACATGAATGTCCTTACAATAATGGTGGCCATCAACAAGTGAACAATATAGGCCACGTCATAGAAGGCCCTCAAATAAATATCACAGCTGAAGAGCATCAAGAGGCCATGAAAGAGGCAGCCAGGTCGGCCAGAATGGCAGTAATAAACAACCTAGACCACGAATCAAAAGAAAAGTTAAAGAAACAAGAGTTCCAGGTGTATAGAAGAAAGAAGCTGAACCAAACTGCCATTGACCAAACAAAAACCCCACCTTTAGGCGTACTTCCTCCCAAGACATCCAAAACTGAAGGGGTTAACTCGAACTTTGACTTTGAAGGGGCACTATCCAAGATGCACGTAACTATTCCCCTGAAAGAAGTCATTAAGGTCCCATCTGTCAAAGAGCGTTTTGACAATTTCTTTCAAGGATCAGATGGACCCATGGACCCCCACGTCATTAAGGTCCCATCATGTTGCAAGACAACCACTTCAGGGTCCAGTACGACAAACATCCTCCTTTCCTCATGACCATGATAATGAATAACAAGAGCCTCAATAACTGCATGCTGGATACAGGGGTCGGTGCTAACATGATGTCCCTCAAGGTCATGCAACAACTAGGTTTGAAAGTCACATGACCTTACAGGAATGTGTGTGGTTTTGAGTCTAAGGCCATACCCACACATGGGGTGATTGAGAATTTTGAAGTTTGCCTTAAAGAATACCTCGAGAAAGTTGTCCACATGGACATAGTGGTAGTGGACATCCCAGATGTGTGGGGGATGTTATTGTCTAGGAAGTTTGCCTCAAAACTAGGAGGTACTCTTGAGATGGACCTCACTTATGTGAATGTACCCTTGAAAGATGGAACTGTTGGTCGTCTCTAGAATGTACCTGTGACTACAACTCATGTGCAGGAGCCTAGTGATTCTGACACAGATGACATTAAATGGCTCAAGAAAGAGGAATACCAACAACTCCTAGACGAGTTCAAAAGCAAGGAAGCCGGAACGGTGAAGATACTAAAGAAGGTAGAAGATGATGTACAGATCCGTTCGTCGCAGCAGGAAGTCTTTACAACAGAATCCCACCCACCTCCCTTTGCACAGTACACCAGGGTTGTTCAAGGAACAACCAATTTCAGAATGAGAGAGTACAAGGAGGGGGACGTAGTATGGATGTGGGATGCCAATAAAGGGGAGCCTACTAATATCAAAGGAAACACTCAATTTTGGCTTGGCCCTTTCAAGGTTGGAAGAAAGTCGGTAAATGACTCTTATTACCTGTCTACATTGGAGGGACAAAGGCACACAGTGCCCGTCAGGGGGCGCCTCCTCAAACCCCACCAGGGTGGGGTGACTTGACATCACAGGTAAGTACAGGTAAGTAGGCATTTTGCATTCGTGTATTATACCATTTGCATTGCATGTTAGTTTGCTTTCACATTCACCTTTATTGATTATTTTATTTCAGTCTATATATATATCTATGTATGCTGGGGTGGCATTACCACCCCAATTTTGTTACTGATGCTTCTATTGAGATCGAGCAGGTCAACAGGTTATGCCAAAGATGCTGAGGTTCTCATGCACTCTACGATGAGCACACGTCCTCGAGTTGGAGCTAGATGTTAACCCCCACTTTTAGGGATAACTAGGAGATTATGTCTCGAGGCCCACAGGTCCTAGACATGGAGTACCGAGAGCAGGATTGACTTTAGCATGGCCTGGAGGGCCCACCTTTTTCTTCTTCCAACATCTTTATCTTGTTAGCAGCAACAACATCCATCACCATCGGCTTGGTCCTGTGTCAGAGATGGTTCTTGCTCCATGAGGTAATTGGTCCAGGTATCATGGTATGTGTCACTTTGATCATCAAAACCTTGAATATATGCATCTGATTCCTTTTATTTCTAACGACTGCTTGGATCTTACACTTGCCCACTTGACTATGTCAGGGGGGATTGACAGGATATCCTAGTAAGCCTGTGTCTGTTGGTTTTGGTTAGCCATTGGGCGGGTCTTTAAGAAGCCATCGTCCGCTCCCTTCACAACATCACTTTTCCATCTTGTTTCCCGCTCACCTATCCCATTCCACTTGTCCAAGCACTGGGTTGACCCATTTTTAGGATTGCATCTTATCTAGTGGGAAGAAGGGGCTAAAGGCCCAGAAGGTAAAAGCAGGCTGGTAAAAGATAAAAGCATAAGAATAAAACCTCGAGATGCTTCGCCCAGGGATCCCTGAGAAAACAATAAATGGATTCTCAGCAAGAAACAAGAGGGACCCTAAAAACAAATAATAAAACAAGACCTAACCAGAGGATAGGGGGTCTCATCACGAGCCAGCCTATTAGATCCATGGGTACCTAGCAGTATGACATTGCCACCAGCTGGTTACCATGCCAGGGCAGTGACCATTGTTTGCATGACCAAAGGAAAGGGGGTCTCATCACGAGCCAACCTTCTCATTTCTGTGAAAGTACTTGTGGGTAACACTGTCACCATTGGTCACCACGCCAGGGCAGTGTCCCCTGATTAGCTCTTGAACAAAAAAGGAAAAAGCAATAAAAGAATAAAGAATAAAAGGCAAAATGGGCTTGGAAAAAATGCATCTAGGACAGGTACAACTTGCCTTCTACAAAGGCACCCACAGGTAACATTTTTTGCATCCTTGGCCTTCATTGCACCTACTTGCTTGGACATCCCCTGACCACACCACCCACTTACATGGCTTGGATGAGGTCTCTTCTGGGAACTTTCCTTTTCCAGTGGACACTAGCCCAATAGGATGCCTTGTCCTTTTCTTCAGACTTGTATTGTAGGCTTGTGTAACGTCTTTGAGCTGTTAACTGTTGTATTAGGGGTTTTATGCACATGTTTAATAATATTGATGATGAGATGTGATTGACATTGCTATGATCCCTGTGACTGATGAGCCCATGGAGGGCGTAGCTTTTGATGTGCAGGACCATGACTGACGGACAGGTACCATTTTTAACCGGTACACATGGGGAGATGATCAGTTCAAACCTCCATGGGGTTGAAGAGCCCATCAGGTGGATGCTGAAACCCCATCAGGGGGTAGAGACAGGATAGAGATGGATCAGGGGCTTTGCACTAGAGAAGGAGAGGACGTTCCACTAGAGGCACTTTGGCAGAGCTTGACCTAGGGGGATTGACCCTCTTTCAGTGGAACGCTGGCCTTGGAAGGTCTGGGACGTCACCCTTGATGACCAGGACGTCATCCAGCCTATTGGACGTCTTGGGAGGCAGACTGGGCAATATTGGCACGTGTGGCATGATGGAGGAGCCCAAGGAGGGCTAACATTTTTCTCCAGGATGCCTCATTTGCCCTAAAAGGGGCTAACGTCTCCTTTGGAGGGGCTTCATGTTTCTTTTCAGCTTGATTTGGGTTTTAATTTGACATTTTAATGTAAAACAATATGATTTTAGTGTTTTGGCCTTGTCGGCCTTTTTACATGACCTAAAATGTAAAATTAGGTCATGGAATGGTATAAATGAAGGATTTTCACCTTCATTTTATATCACAACTTACTCACTCCAGAAGGAGGTCTGAAATTTGCACTCTCTCTTGGGTTATTAGCTGATTTAGTGATACACACTTGTTGAAGGAGGATTATTTTGGCATGTTTTGGCATTTCTCTTGAAGGAAGGTGTTACAACTAGGGTTTGCATTGATATTTCTTGGTGATATGTAAGTAATTTTCTGCAAAACTTCTTGAATGAATGGTTGTAGTTTCATTTCTTGCATATGTTTATGATTTTTGCTGAACAAAACCCTAGGTGACAAGCACACAAGTAGGTCCTTGTCTCATGTCCCCTTTGAGAGAAATTTTCAGCCATTTATTGAAGAAGGAGAGAGCCTAGCCGTAGCTATACTCTTTTCTCTCTTCACCTTTGCTAGCCGTACCTTTTTTACAAGCTGAGAAGAAGGAGACGCCTTGAAGCCTAGGGTTTCTACACTTTAGGGCCGATTTTTCTAGGGTTGTTGGTAGAGCTTTGCTGCAACAACACTTTGTTTTATCAAACCCTCTTGTCTCAGTTTATGTTATCTTTCAACTAGCCGTTTTGCCATTTGGTCAAGGAAGGAGGAGAGATCACAGAAGCCTAGTTCACCTACACCGAAGTGACCCTCTCTCCCTTAAGGTTTTGACTTTGGGGCCTTGCTTCAGCAACACCTCAAAGCCTCTCCCTCTAGTCCTTAGCCATTGCCTCCTTTAGCTCTTGCGTACTTCACCTTTTGACTCCATTAACCCTAAGGCACTAATTTGAATACCTCTTGCGTTGAAGTGAATTTCATCAAAACTATTCTCAAACTCGTGAATCAAAACCCTAACTTCACTAACCCTGGCCTAAACTAACCTTCTAACCCTATATGTTGTCGTCATCTTTAGCCATAATATCATTGGTGCAACAAAACATTTTACTTTATAAGCAATTGAATGGTTATTAAAGGCATAAATTAAATGAAGTATTGATTTATTACATTGAATGCCATATTGTTCCAACATTTATTGAAGAAGTGATATTATTTTCATAGCTATTTTATAAACATTGACTTCGTCAATATTTATCGTCAAATTGCTTATATGTTTATCAGATAGTCATTAATTTACATGAAGTACTAACCCATTGATCAAAGCTTGCATATATCAGTTTATTGTTGCTTTGTCTCAGGCAGGTGTATCTCTTTGGGGGGTTTTACTTTATTATTGGCCTTTGGCTGGACTATCTGCTCGATGGTGACTTGTGAGGCGGAAATAACTACTTCATCTTGTAATCCTTTGCTTTCTCAAAACCCCAGGTCACCGGGGACGTCTCCCCTGGGCCTTACCACCCTAAATAAAAAGAACCATCCCATTGTGGTGACATTGGGTGGGATTGGTTCCTGTTACGCTAGTTTGGCCTTCAAACCTCAAGCCTTTTATCCTTTCTACAAACTGTGTGATAACAGAGCTCTAGGAATTTTTTCTAAATTTATAGCAACATTAATATCAACATTAATTACACATAACTTATCTCAGTCTCCTTGCGCAATATTCTTCTCTAAAACAGTGCCAAAAGCTGCCTTGAAAAACGTGCCTTTGCTGTACGACCTGTATGGTCCAGTGCAATCAACACCAACTCCATGAGGTAATGAGCCCAGGTATCATGGTATGTGTTACTCTGATTTTCAAAACATTTGAATATGTGCATTGAATTCTCTTTTGCTTCATGATGTTTGCTTGGAAATTATGCCTTTTAACTTGTCCATACTTGGGGGGATGATAGAGTGCCCTAGCAAGTTGGTTCCCTTAAGGATGAGTTGCCACTGGGTGGGTCTATGAAAGGTCATCGTCCATTCCTTCCATACTTTTCACTTTTGATCATTTTCCCTCTCATCTATCCCCTACATTGGTTCGGGCATTGGGTTTGCCAAGCTAGTAAACTTTAAGGGTTGTACCTTGCCTTGTGGGAAGAAGGCGCTAAAGGCCCAGAGGGTAAAAGTAGCTGGCAAAAGTTAAAAGCCAAGATAAAACCTTGAGATGCTTCACCCAGGGATCCCCGAGAAAGCAATAAAAAGCTTCTCAGCAAGAAAAAAGGGGGGACCCATAAAATAAAATAAAACTCAAGACCTAGTTGGTGGATAGGGGGTCTCATCATGAGCTAGCCTATTAGGTCCATGTGCATGTAGCGGTATGACACTACTATTCATCTGGTCACCACGCCAGGGTAGTGGCTCTTGGTGGCATAGCCAAGAGAAAGGGGGTGTCATCACGAGCCAACCCTCGCATCTCTGTGAAATGCTTGTGGGTAATGCTGTCACCACTGGTCACCACGCTAGGGCAGTGTTCTCCAGCTATTCTCTTGAAATACGTGCCACAGTTTGTACAACTGTATGGATTTGCTGAAAACAACACCTCATAAAATGTGCCTAGAACAAGCTGCTATACCCTCTTCCTGTATGATCGACCTTCAGAAAACTCGAAAAAACTGCCACGAAAAATGTGCAACAAGATGGCTCGATTTTTGTGCCCAAGTTTTTTGCTGTATGACCTGTATGAATCTGTATAGTACGGCCTGTACCAGCGAAACACAATAGCACACCAAACCATAAATTCCTCGGGATTTGTGCCCTAGCTCTCTTGGGAAACGTGCCCTACTTGCTGCCCTCTTTCCTCTCTCAAGCTCACTCAGAAATCTCTCAAGCTCCTTCGCTTAATATGTCTTTCACACTACCCAATGCATTCTTTTATAAATCTGAAAATGACATTTTTCTTGCAAAGTGTCTTTTCACCTTCCCCAACCCTAAGTCCAAAGGCCAAGATCTAATCTTGCCTTTACAAGATCAAGGGTCATGATTCATTCCGTCCAAAATAAATCACTTAAAATATTAAAGTACATTTCATTTTATTACATAAGTGCACTTTATGAAATAAAGTCACTTTAATATTAGAAGGTACACTTTATTTAAAAAGTCACTTTAATAAAAGAACCACTTTACTTTATAAAAACCCATTACAAAGTTAAGTGCCTAGTAGTGTCAACATAAGGTAACATCCCCATACAAGACAAAACATGCGGAGTACCTCCCGAGCTAAAAAGCTAACACTCCCTCTTAGCGAGGGATGTACTCGTTGCCATCTCCATCATCTGGTCCCATCACACTGTGCTTAGTAGGAGCTCCCTCTGAACTTGGAGCCATCCTCAACACCTGCACATAACTCGAATTAGAAGATCTTCTTCTGACAACTACTCGAAACCCTGAGCTCCTTGGAACATCCACTCCACCTTGAGCATTAGTTCGACCACACCAGCTCAGCCTTATGCCGGTGCTCAGAAGAGACTCGCTCTCTTCTCTCGGAATGCAAGACTGAACCCTTGGGCCCACTGCAGTCTCAGGAGCCTCCTCATGCTCCTCATCCAATGCTGAATCATACACTGAAGGTTGTCCTCGTAACATATACAACCTGCCCACCCGATCACCGATCAACTGTAGTTTCACCGGGTCCACTCCCTCCCTGTAGATAAAGACATGTTCCCTCTTGAACAATGTACAATATCCTACATCCTCCAAGGCTGAGACTGAGAGCAAGTTAACCTTCAACCCTGGAACAAAGAGAACTCCATCAAGCTCTAGGAATCCTCCATACTTGAGTTGGAATCTAACCCATCCAACTCCACGTACAACTCACGCCATACCACCTGCATTTACCACCTGCCGGTCAGGGCCTGTCTCTGTGATAATTAGGAATACTCGCCAGATTCTCGTCATGTGGAAAGAGGCTCCACTATCCACAATCCATCTAATATCACCCCAAATCCTCCGTTATCAACAATGGAAACTAGGGTAACCAAAGAAAATTCCCTGTCATACTTGGAAGCAAAGTCCTCCATGGCTGCTGTAGCAATTGTCTCAGGCCCCTCTGGTTCCGTCTTCTTCTTCTTCCTCTCAGGACAATGAGAAGCAAGGTGCCCCAACTGGTTACAACAATAACATCTGACTTTACTCAAGTCCCTCCCGGAACTTCCTTTCTTCTTGCTCTTTGCAGTAAGAGCAACATTCTCATATGCTCCATTTGTCTTTTGTCCACTGCTCTAAGATCCTTCCCGAATCTCCTCCTGAGTGAAATCATCCCACAGTCTGCTCCAATCTGGAAGATGCTCACGACCCACCACACACTTCATGAAGACTTCCCATTCTTTGGTGAAGCCTTTCAAGGCTATCGTCACCAACTCTGAATCCGATATGACCTCTCCAACATCAGCCAACTCATCTTTCACTTGAGCTACCCGGGTAAGATAAAAAGAAACACTCTCTTCCTTACCCATCTTGGTATCATGCAACTTAGCCTTCAAGGCCATCTTCCAGTTCTCATTCTTCACCTCAAATAAGTTTTTAAGTGCATCACACATCTCCTTGGTTGTCTTCTTCTCAGCCAAGTGTGGGATAAGGTGATCCTTCACCCCATCCAGAATAATCCTCTGAGCTTTGGCCTTCTTGACCTCATGCAAATCCAAAACAACGAGATCTGCTATGGGAACCATAACAACATAATTGACATAGTTCCAAATCTTGTTCTCCTTGAGAACAACTGACATTCGGACCTTCCACTACAAATAGTTGGAAATGCCATCCAACCGATCCTCAAATCTAATACATGCAGCCATATTCCCTGTCACAGCTCAAGGAAAACAAACAACAAATTTTCCCCCTTCAACCTTGCTAAAAAATCTCACTGTTCACTGTCACTCAGAGACCAAGCTTTGATAACATATGAATTTTAATGACAAAAATCAGCAAGCTAATATTCTGTTATACACTTAGCAACCTAGAGATAACTGTCTTGCATGAACTCTGAAATGTCTAAAACCCACATTCAGAAATTTCCATAAGCAAAAATACACATTGCTAAGTAATTATGCAGCGGAATAAACACAATGAACAACATTCAACCAACCATGAATAACTMAGAAATTTAGGCAAATGCCAGGGAAAACCCCAAGGTGAGGAAACCCAAAGAGAGAGAGAGAGATTCTATTATTCAACTTTAGGAAAGTATATAACAACATCAATAASACTTTTCCAGCCAAGAGAAAAACCRCTTACAACACAAAATCTGTCCCACTAAAATCTGTCTTGAAATCCGTGTCACAGTYCGTACAACTGTACGGATTCGCTGAAAACAACACCTCATAAAATGTGCCCAGAATAGGTTGTTGTAGCCTCTTCCTGTACGATCGACCTCCTTTAGAAAACTTAGAAAAACTRCCTCAAAAAACGTGTAGCCAGATGCCTCGATTTTCGTGCCCAAGTTTGTTGCTGTACGACCTRTACGGATCCGTACAGTGCAACCTGTACCAGCAAAACACAACAGCACACCAAAACAAAAATTCCTCAGGATTTGCGCCCTAGCTCTCTTGGGAAACGTGCCCTCCTTGCTTCCCTCTTTCCTTTCTCAAGCTTACTCAAAAATCTCTCAAGCTCCTTTGCTCAATGTGTCTTGCACACTACCCAATGCATTCTTTTATAAATCTGAAAATGACATTTTCCCTCCAAAGTCTCTTTTCACCTTCCCCAACCCTAAGTCCAAAGGCCAAGATCTAATCTTGCCTTTACAAGATCAAGGGTCATGATTCATTCCCTCCAAAATAAATCACTTAAAATATTAAAGTACATTTCACTTTATTACATAAGTGCACTTTATGAAATAAAGTCACTTTAATATTAGAAGGTACACTTTATTTAAAAAGTCACTTTAATAAAAGAACCACTTTACAACTTTATAAAAACCCATTACAAAGTTAAGTGCCTAGTAGTGTCAACGTAAGATAACATCCGCATACAAGACAAAACATTCAGAGTACCTCCTGAGCTAAAAAGATAACATTTTCCTTGGAATCATCTTCTTTTGATGTTTGTAGTGATTTGTCAATGTAAGCATTCTTTTGAATTTGAACATCAACTGACTTTGTATTGGTTCCGTTTTCTACTGTCGAAATTTGAACGTCGGATAATTTCTCTATTGGTCCAGTCATTGTTTCCTTGTTGACTAATGATGTTTCATTATCTAGCTTTTCTTGTAAATACTTCTTATCATGATTGAGATTTTTAATTTGAGTTAATAAATCCTGATTATGTCGTCTTAATCGTAAAAGTTCTTCCTTATTTTCGGACCTATCGTCTTTTTCTGATTCTAGATTCTCCTTTCTTTCGTCCTTTAAGATTTTAATTTGTTCAAGTAACTTATGGTTAAGCTTCCTTAGGCAGGAGATTTCTTCCTCTTTTTCAGTTAATTTCTCCTTGAGACCTTGATTTTCTTGTTTTGAATTTTTATTCCCTTGCTTTTTGTCTTTTGACTTTCTGATTTTAACTAGTAAATTTTGATTATGATTTTTTAATTGTAATATTTCTCCATTTTGTTCTAGTAAGTCTTGGTCCATTTTTTGTCTTTTGGTCTTTAGTTTTTCATTTTGTGCGATGAGTTCCCGAATACGCTCTTTGAAGTAACAATTATCTTTATTTGTTAACCCATTAAAATATGTCTCCTTCTCAATTTCAAACTGTAATTTTTTATTGCTCGATTTATAATGTTCTAGTTCTTCTTTCAATATTCGTTATTGTATTTCTGAATTATCTTGATATTCTTCCATAATAAATGACTTCCCACAAATCAGACATAAGCGATATTGATTTTTAAAAATTGTCATATACTCCAACTCCATTTCACAAAAAAGACATTGAGTCCAAAATTTCGATTTATATATGGAATTGTCCATTTTTTTTTATAAACTTGAATTGGTTTTAAGATTTATTTTTAAATTTTAATCAATTTGTACCTTCAAGGTACTTTGTTCTTCAAAGACTTTTCTTCACCCTTCTTTTCTTTTTATCTTCACTTTCCTCTCTCCAGTAATATTAAATATATATATTTCCTTTACACCTTTTTTTATACTTTATAAAATTAATTTATATCCACTTTAAGTAACCCTTTTTTTTATACTTTATAAAAGTACTTTTATATTAAGTGATATAATAGTGTCTTAATTAAATACCCTTTTAAAAAGATCGCCTCAGTGTATACGTTTACTTCTCCTTTATCCACAAATAATATATAAAGCTATGCACTTTTTATAACTTTGAATATGGTCTTAAGATTATTTTTATAACATCCCTTCGATAATTAATTTCGATGTATGAGGTATGAGGTCCTTTATTTTTTTTAAATAATTGGTCCTTTGTCTTGCTTTTACTTCTTTTAATTTCTTTTAATGGTTTCTCTCTTATACTTTTTGCTATACCTTGCTTTTTTAATAATATTTTTGTAATATATTATTTATATTAATTATCTTAAAAAATTCTTTTTTTTAAGGCACATTTAAGTACTCTTTACTTTTTCCCTTTTATTTTAAAAACTTCAAATACTCTTACGTAACTTCAATTACTCAATAATAAGTCGCCTTTTTACACTTTGTGTTAACTTTTATGAAAAATCCTTTTTCTTTTTTAACAACCCCACTAAAATATACTTTCTCTTAATAATAATATGTTTTCTTTTAAAATAAAATATTAATATTATCTCTTTTCCCAGGTCCTTTTAATAAACTTAGTAACTTATTTTTTTTTTAATGAATGATCATGACCTTTGACGTGAGGTTTCGTTTGGGATTCCCTTTTTGACTTCTTTAACTTATATACTTCACTTTTACTCGTAGTTATGGAGATGCACCTTTTACTCCTCCTAACTTCTTGGTAATTGTTGGTCAACTAACTATTATGCTCTTGGGTAGGTGTAATGTCCCCCACCTCTTGATGAAGAGGTATGGAGAGACTCAGTAGTCTAGCTATCCCCACTAGACTATTACTGAGTTGACTTTGTGTGAAAAAGGGTAACTCAACGAAAGAAAAGAAAAGGTGGAGTTAAGCTAGGAGTTAACCTTAGGGGTTAACTATCTCAACAAAAGAATAGACTGGAGGTATAAAAGAAAGGAAGGACGCACTTCTAAGGCATTCTGGATTATTATCATATTTTGCATTTGGGCTCTTGAGCACAAGCAATTTTGAGGGTTTTGTGACTAAAACTCTAGAGATCAACTCGGTGGTGAAAGATCCCACCTTTCTTGATCCAAGCTTGGTCCCGGAGGTGAAACAATCCTCCCACACCATTCTACAGTGTTCAAGGGGTTAGATCTATTGGTAGAGGCAGGCTAGTGCGCAACTTAAGGGGGTTTCCAGCGGGAGGGCGCACCACCTTGTGAAGATCAGTTCGATCTGAAGTAAGGAGGAAGCTTTTTGGCAAAGGAACATCTGGGTTTTCTTCGTATGGTCTAGGGCAACATTTCTAGTCTATTCAGGAGGAGGTTTTCCTAGCAGATTATTTCTTGGAGCTTGGCACAACTTGGAGGAGAGAGGGGTGCACTGCGGAAGGAGGTTTTCATCATTTGGTGGCCTAGATCTTTATAGATCATCTTGAGACTTCACCAGCTGGATTGTCTTGGCCCGATCAATCATTCCGGTGATTTTTGTAGCAGTTGGAGGCTTCTAGAGGTGAGGTTGAATTATTGGAGATTCAGTCAACCAGGGGGGCGCAAACCAGTTGAGGGTTTGCTCATTTGGAGAGCCAGAACTTCACCCTTCAGTTTGATACTTTGCCAAGGGGGTTCTAGTAGCCCGATCTACATTCCAGGGAAGTTTTGGGGCATTTGGAGCACAGGAAGAGGAGGGCCGAAACTTAGGGGGTCTGCAGCTACCAGGACAGTGCGCACTTAGCTAGTTGGGGGGTTTTGACACTATATTGGATCAAGGTCCCATCTCATCAGTCTTCTCTTGCAGCTATTGGCCTTTGGAGGCTTGGATCTTCGCTTCAAGGGGCCTTTGGAAGGCTATTATCATTGTATTGGCTATTATTGTAGCAGCTAGTATCCCATTTTGGATATTATTGGGGTTTTCTTCCAGATTTGCAGATCTCTTGTTACAAGGATCTATCTACTCTATAAATAAAGATTAGATCTGACATTATTGGCTCTATATTGGTGTTCCTTATTGTATCTTGTCTTGTTTATGGTATATGATTTAGATCTGTTGTTTCATTGCTTAATCATCATCATATAAACCCTAATGCGCAACTCCATGAGTAAACCTGCAAACACATAAGCAAACACAAACAAACAGTGAACAATTGGTGTTCCAAGCAAAAAAATTGGCTTGGGAACATTACAGTGGTATCAAAGCATTGATCCTCCTAGCCAATGGGGATTAGCGCATGCAGAAGTTCAGTGGTATTTACATGGGCAGACGCATGAAGCAGACAGGTGAAATAGAGGAAGAGATGGAGGGTTCTGGTGAGGACAATGAGCCACAAATTCTGGCAGGTTTTGCAAAGAAGTTACAACACTCCATAAATCAGACGGAAAGTGCACTTGTGCACCATCTACAGAAGAACCAGGAAGCAATGTGCAGGGGACAATTTGAAATGAGCGAGATTTCAGAAAGAGTAAATGCTAGCCAGGAGAAGCTTGCGCAACTCCTATTATAGATGACCCATGCAGGAAAGGGACCATAAATGTATGCAAACAGGGAAGCCAATGGGTCTCATGGGGAAACTAGACCTCATCATGAGCATAGCCTTCACTATCACACTAACGGACAAAGTTATGGAGGTGGAGCTCCTTAGGGGTCAACACATAGTAGGGCCACCCCTAGGCCCTACCTACCCACATTCTTGGATAACCAACCACAGTGAAACTATGAAGATGAAATTGAGGACATCTTTGAGCAGTATGCCAGAGAATATCAAGCATTGAGTGCAGGATTCCAGAGGCAAGTCACGCTGGATCAATGTTGTGGAATCAAGTTCTGGGGTAAGCCTAAACAGTATCAAAGACCTAACTATGAATTGGAGCGCAGGGCAGGCAAGATGGAAATTCCCTATTTTGATGGATCTTCCAAGGTGATTGCGCAAGCATGGGTGCATAAACTTGATACCTACCTACAGTTTAACCCCATGAGGGAAATGGATTCCATCAAGTTTTCTACCATGTACTTGGAGGGCAATGCTCATGATTGGTGGTAGCATGGGTTGAACACACTAGGTCACAATCAGATCACATCTTATACAGAGTTTACACAAAGGCTCATTGACAGGTTTGACCAGGGGTATCCGGAGCTACCTTTTAGGGAACTCACCCAACTTAGACAGACATGATCACCAGAGGTATACATAGAAGAATTTCAGAGGATAGCAGTTATGGTACAGGATGTGTCTCAATCGAGACTTATGATGCTCTTCATAGAAGGGTTGATGGAGCCCTTGAGGGGTTGGGTCAAAGAGTGTTAATGTTTAAGCCATTATTATAGTTTTTTGCATTTCAATAGATAACAATAACATAACACAAGATCATTGAGAAATACACAATCACAAGAGACACAACATTTTGTTAGAATATGAAAGATGTGTGCTCGTTTTACCATTGACAATACCCTTGTCACCCAACCATAGG
>ML796303.1:231117-241959 GCA_009831015.1 Picea engelmannii | reverse complement strand
CACGATTGAGGAGAAATGAATTTTTGAAGATGACAATGTGAATTGAAGTAGAAACTACATGTCGGCCTTAATGTTAAAAGGAAGTGACATAAAGGGTATAAATACATCTCATTATACATTCATTTTTCAACACACACAAGTTTGTTAATGAACAAGGAGATATAAGTTGAATTTTAGAGGAAATATGAAGTAAAAAAGGGCAAATTTCAAGGGAGGATGAAGTCTTTTGGTGATGTGTTCTAAGGTATGTTATTTACAGGTCATCTTACCATTTTCGCTAAAACGTTTTTTCTAGAACGATTCAGATGGTAAAATTTATATGCTATTGAGAAGACATATCTAGGTACCTATGATACAAATTTCAGCTCTTTATTCGCTATAATTTTGGAGATACACTCTGTGGAAGATAGGTTTTTTTACTAGTCCTTAAGCTAGTCATAAACAGGTGTTCCGGGTAAAACAGTCATAACGTCTTCATAGAGAATCCAAATGAAGTGAGACCAATTGCATTGGAAAGAGTACGGGCTGTAGTTTCCTGTGTACGAATTTAAGAATGTTATGTTAAATATTGAGTGCGGAGCATGTTGTACAAGTTCACTCTCCTGAATAAACCATAATTGAATAAGGTCTACCATTTTCTCTATAACTCCTTTTCTGGGAGGATTCAAGGAGTGAAACTTGGAGGAGTTTAAGAGAATACATTGAGTTATATTATATACAGGATCAGATTATTCTAAGAAGTGAAGAATTGCAGAAGTTGAAGAAGTCTCAGGAAGCATTATCAGGTTCTATGTGATTGTTGGTTGATGGTGATAATTTAATGTAAAGTTTTATTATCTCTCATATATTCTTGGGTGGAAGGAAGGGGCAATGATGGAGAGGTCAACCCTCTATTGATATAGGAGGATCGTATGTTTCTTTTGGAGGTTTATCCCTCCCTTTATATTTGGAATCTGTAGCTACCTTTGGAAGTCATTACTTCCCTTGAACAATAACTATTGATTATTTCTCATATATTGTGCATGGTGTATTGTGGTGTATTGGTGTAACTCTTCTACTATTGTTCATTTCTCATTGGATATAATTGAATATATCATCTGGTTGAAGTATAAGTTGAAAACTTTTTTAAATTGTACTTGATACTGATTCACCCCCCTCTCAGTATTATCAATTGGTATCAGAGTTGGTTGCCTTCAGAAAAGTTTAACCACTGGAAGGAAAATCTCGAGCAGAGATGGATGACCATGAGCACATTTCAAATGGGATTCAATGATTTGATGGAAGTAATTATGCATACTGGAGTGATAGAGTGAAAACTTACCTAACAACTTTGGGAGTAGACATTTCGTACTCAGTTGTAAATGGCTATGTAATCCCAAAGAATGCTCCAACCGATCCAAATGTGAAGAAGCTTATGACTTGTTGATCTATAGCAAAACTTGGGAGGAACACCTTCAACATGTAGAGCAGATTTTGGCTATCATGGAAGAACAATCCTTATATGCTAAGGAATCCAAATGTGAGTTTGGAATGACAGAGGTCCTTTATTTAGGGCACATCATCGGAGTGAAAGGGGTACATGTACACCAAGAGAAGATACAAGCTATACTTGACTGGCCCACACCTAAGACACTCACATAATTGAAGGGATTTTTGGGCATCTGTTGCTATTACAGGAGGTTTGTCAAGGGCTTCTCTCAACTTTGCGTACCTTTGACCGATTTGACCAAGAAAGGGGCATTGAAGTGGAGCCCAGAAGCACAATCGACCTTTGAAAAAATGAAGAAGGTGATGAGTACGTGTCCAGTATTGGCCCTACTAGATTTCGCACAACCTTTCACAGGAGAGTGTGATGCCTCAGAGGAAGGCATCGGGGTAGTGCTTATGCAGAATAGGCACCCTATCGTTTATGAAAGCTGAAAATTGAGAGGTCCTGAGCTCCTCTACACCATCTATGACAAAGAAATGCTAGCCATCATGCATGCATTGGCTAAGTTCAGGCAATATTTGGTTTGGGAAAAATTCGTCGTGAGGAAAAATCACAACAGCCTCAAGTACTTCCTGGATCAGAAGGACTTAAATGAGAGGCAACAAAAGTGGGTTTGCAAAATCCAGTCTTATGACTTTGACATTGAGTTTGTCAAAGGTAAGAATAATGTAGTGGAAGATGCCTTATCCAAAAGACCATCAGTTTATGGCATGACTGACATCTCAGTGGACTGGAATGCCCAACTTTTGGTGGAATTCTCAAAAAATAGTTTTGCATGCAGATTGATAGATGGACAGGTACAAGATGACAACTTTAGAAATCATGGATGACATCATATACTACAAGGGCCAAATTTTCTTGGTCCCCGAGTCAACCTTTAAGGCCAAAGTGCTACAAGCATGCCATGATTCACTAGTAGCAAGGCATCAAGGGTTCATCAAGACATAGAGGTAGATACGGGAGAGATTCGCTTGGAAGAGCTTGAAAGAAGATGTGATGCACCACATTAAGGAGTGCACCACTTGTCGGGTAAACAAAGATGAACACACTCACCCAACAGGATTACTACAACCACTTCCCATCCCAGAGAACAAATGGGAAAGCATCTCTATGGATTTCATCACAGGGTTGCCCAAGGCTTAGGGCAAAGATTACATTTTTGTGGTAGTAGACAAGTTGACTAAGTTTGCACACTTTTTCGCCATCGCCACAAACTACAGTGCAACATAGGTTGCAGATTTGTTCTTCCGAGAGGTCTTTAGATTGCATGGTTTACCCAAAACCATTGTGAGTGATAGGGACAACAGGTTTATGAGCACATTCTGGCAGGAACTCTTCAGGTTGATAGGTACGGCCTTAACACCTGGTACCAACTATCATCCTCAAACAGATGGCCAAACAAAGATAGTCAACAAATGGGTTGAAGGATACCTCAGGAATTATGTGGCAGGGCAACAAAAGGCATGGGTTAAATGGCTTCACTTGGGGGAGTATTGCTACAACACCACCCATCATATGTCCATTGGTATGCCACCATCTAGAGCCTTATACAACTATGACCCCCTCTCATTTGTGGAGATTGTCTTTGGTGACAGCAGGGCTCCCATGGTTCAGGACTGGATTCAACAGAGTCAGGACATACTCAGGGAACTGAAGGACCACCTGGAAAGGGCACAAAATCAACAAAAGGTACATGCAGACAAGCACAGGGTGGAGCGCACATTTGAGGTCGTTGACTTGGTTTATTTGAGGCTTCAACCGTACAGGCAGGCATCCATTAAGAGAAGTGGCGCAGAGAAGCTCCAACCTCGCTTTTTCGGTCCATACAGGGTCAACAGGAGGGTAGGGGTCGTGGCATATGAGCTTGAGCTACCACAGGGCAACAAAATACACAATGTCTTCCAGGTGTCTCATTTGAAGAGAGCCATTGGTAAACATATCATTCCTATTGAGGAATTGCCACCTTTGGATGAAGAAGGACAATTGGTATTGATACCCGAGGAGATACTAGAAGTCCGGGAGAAGAAGTTGAGGAAAAAGAAGCATCAAAGAATAGTTGGTCAAGTGGAAGAACCTACCCATAGAGGATGCCACTTGGGAAGGGGAAAAATGTTTCAGGAGACTGGTCCAGAATTGCTTGTGGGCAAGCAATTTCTAGCAGGGGAGACTGTAATGTCCCCCACCTCTTGATGAAGAGGTATGGAGAGACTCAGTAGTCTAGCTATCCCCATTAGACTATAGTCTCATGCATCATGGGGACAAAGTCAACCAGAAGACACTTCCTAAGCACAACGGTATATTACTGAGTTGACTTTGTGTGAAAAAGGGTAACTCAACGAAAGAAAAGAAAAGGTGGAGTTAAGCTAGGAGTTAACCCTAGGGGTTAACTAACTCAACAAAAGAATAGACTGGAGGTATAAAAGAAAGGAAGGGAACACTTCTAAGGCATTCTGGATTATTATCATATTTTGCATTTGGGCTCTTGAGCATAAGCAGTTTTGAGGGTTTTGTGACTAAAACCCTAGAGATCAACTCGGTGGTGAAAGATCCCACCTTTCTTGATCCAAGCTTGGTCCCGGAGGTACAACAATCCTCCCACACCATTCTACAGTGTTCCAGGGGTTAGATCTATTGGCAGAGGCAGTTTAGTGCGTAGCCGAAGGGGGTTTCTAGCAGGAGGGCGCACCACCTAGTGAAGATCAGTTCGATCTGAAGTAAGGAGGAAGCTTTTTGGCAAAGGAACATCTGGGTTTTCTTCCTATTGTCTAGGGCATCATTTCTAGTCTATTCAGGAGGAGGTTTTCCTAGTAGATTATTTCCTGGAGCTTGGCATGACTTGGAGGAGAGAGGGGCGCACTGCAAAAGGAGGTTTTCATCATTTGGTGGCCCAGATTTTTATAGATTATCTTGAGACTTCACCAGTTGGATTGTCTTGCCCGATCTATCATTCTGGTGATTTTTGTAGCAGTTGGAGGCTTCTAGAGGTGAGGCCGAATTATTGGAGATTCAATCAACCAAGGGGGCGCAAACCAGTTGAGGGTTTGCTCATTTGGAGAGCCAGAACTTCACCCTTCAGTCTGATACTTTGCCAGGGGGGTTCGAGTAGCCCAATCTACATTCCGAGGAAGTTTTGGGGCATTTGGAGCACAGGAAGAGGAGGGCCGAAACTTAGGGGGTTTGCAACTACCAGGACAGTGCACAACTCAGCCAGTTGGGGGGGGGTTTTGACACTATACTGGATCAGGGTCCCATCTCATCAGTCTTCTCTTGCAGCTATTGGCCTTTGGAGGCTTGGATCTTCTCTTCAGGGGGCCTTTGGAAGGCTATTATCATTGTATTGGCTATTATTGTAGGCATCCCATTTTATATATTATTGGGGTTTTCTTCTAGATCTATAGATCTCTTGTTACAAGGATCTATCTACTATCTAAATAAAGCTCAGATCTGACATTATTGGCTCTATATTGGTGTTCCTTATTGTATCTTGTCTTGTTTATGGTATGTACTTCAGATCCGTTGTTTCATTGCTTAATCATCATCATATAAACCTTAATGCGCAACTCCATGAGTAAACCTGCAAACACATAAGAAAACACAAACAAACAGTGAACAGTTAGTGTTCCAAAGCAAAAATTTGTCTTGGGAAACATTACTGTAGGATTTCACCTTTGTATTTAATAGTTTGACTTTATAATTTTCTTATGTAACTTTTATATTTTTTTTTGTTTGCTAGTTTGTCCGTGACCTGCAGGACTAGCCTGTGGCTAAGAAATCGCGACTCAGGGGCATCTAAGCTGTCAAAATCACCTAGGTATCGCACCCGGCCTAAGCCACACCAACCCTTAACATGGCTGGATTTTTTGTCCCGTAGGTTTCGAACCAGTGACTTTAACAACACAGAGTGCCTTAACAACACACTCTGTTACCGACTGTCCTACACCTTGGGGACATGTAACTTTTATATTGAAACACTTTGATTTTATTTATTTTTTCCTTTTATTCATAAGCCGGTTATGTAAGTATTTTGAATTTGCAGTGGAATATCTTCAACGAAATTCAGAGTTTTTATATGGCCAAAGGCTTCAGTTTGTCAAAGACCCTCACTTCAGAGAAACTCTGAAAATAAATTGTTGGCCAGTAGTCAGTAAACAATGGAATTCCCAAGAAGGGGCTCTCATACCAAATGAGATGAACAAAGTTCGCTCACACAAATGTAATAACCAAATTTGGCTTACGAGTAAAATATCCAAAATACTTGCAATATAAAAATAATCATGAGGATAATAAATAATATATAAATGTATAAGAGAATGAATAAGATGATTACAAATGAGAATGAGGGCTCACTTATATACCCACGTAGGGGTGACCTTAACCAATAGTCATGTCCTTTGAGACAGGTCCTTTCATTATTAATAATTAGTAATTATCATTTAATTATATGTTATTAATATCTATTTTATATGTCTATTTATGTTCGTAACATACACCCTCCTAGATTTACCTTAGTTTGATTTGCATTCCCTAGGGAGTAAGAGGGTTTACACCCCTCGGGACATTGTGGATCTAACTCATACTTTTTAGACTCCATTCGCCCAAATGTTAAAGGCACTAATCCGAAGTTTGCATTGGAGAAATAAATTGTTTGCATTGGTAAACGTGATTTAGAGAGATATCAAGCTTGTTTAAGTTGGAGTCTTTTCTTGATGCTTTGAGGTTGCTAAGGCCTCTAGGGCGTCTTGGTTAGCTTAGTCTTCTTAGAGCTATAACTCAATAAAATCTACAACCATTAGGGCTGCAACAAATTACTCTCTTCTTGATCATAACTCACATTTCAACCATAAAAAGTTGCTAATAAATTGCCCCTATAATCTACTAGCCTCAACGGACTTTTTGGCTGATTTACTTGCTTGTTTTGTGGGTTGAAATTTTCTGCTGTAGCAATAGTTTGCCACAACCATAAGGCTTGTTATCCCCATTTTCTGGGGTCACTAACGAGATGATGTCTTGAGGCCCTCATGTTGCAAACGTGGAGTGCCGAGAGACGACATGAATAATAGTGTCCACTTGCACATACGAAAGCCCACTCTCACCACATTCTGATCCATTATCAGTGCATCCACCACACCAACTAGCTTCTGGAAGGTAGATGGGTCTTGCTCCATGTAGTATAAGTCAGGTATTGTGGCAAGTAATCACTCTAGTATTTGAGGCATCTAAACATGTTGTATTTAAGCTGCCTTTGATTGTAGAACGCTTGCTTGGACATTATGCTTTTGACCCTGTTTCACCTTGGTGAGTGTGATGCTTGCCCAGTCAGGTCTTGAGAACGATGAACTGCTTCTCTTAAAAGAATTGAAGACCTGCACAATATCAAACACACAATAACTATCCCGCTTGAATATAAGACTAACACAAGTGCGTTGCAACGCTTTACATGGTTACTCCTATGGCACTTTGTGGACCTCTTTGTTCAAGTGACACTGTGTTACTGTCCCCCAAGCTTATCGATTCACTATTGGGAGTGCACACGTGTTTGGATCATTGATTAATTAATAAATGACAGTAAATGGGCTTGGAAAAAAGTTGCATTGAGGAAGAAGGTGCAACACCCCCCCTACAAAGGCACCCATAAATGAGACAATACGAGCCCTTGTATGTCATGAAACTCATTGACCTATGATGTCTAAATCCCTATCCACCTTATCATCCACTACATAACCTTGAAAGGCCATCCTTGGGAGCATCCCCTACTTGAGGGTTTTGATTTACCTCATAGGACCTTTATGACACCCCTCCCATACCAAAACTTGGTCAATTGTATCGGGTCTTGGAGCATTTGTTTAATTTGATGAGGTAGTTTTGATGCACATGTTTAGGTGCCTTGCTTATTAGATATGGTTTACACCTGTCATGATATCTTTGACTTGAGATCTTTGGAGGGCGTACCCTTTTGTTTTGCAGGACCTTGCTTGGTGGCCAGTTTTGGGAGAGCAAGCCTAGCTTGAGCTGCCATGGGGCAAGAAGCCCACAGGTTAGATGCCTAGGGCCCGCACACCGGATCACAGAGACATATCTT
The DNA here is from genome assembly GCA_009831015.1 of Picea engelmannii. NCBI lineage: Eukaryota > Viridiplantae > Streptophyta > Pinopsida > Pinales > Pinaceae > Picea > Picea engelmannii. The sequence goes on along the minus strand of ML796303.1, from coordinate 234,391 downwards.
TGCAGGCTTACATGGCATCATCGAGGATCTAACCTAGCCCCTACCACCCAAACATTTAGCTTGAAGGAGGCAAAACGTCACATTTTTGAGGCTTGACGTCATAGAGGGGCTAGGGTTTGGTGGTGATGGAGTTGCTCATTGACACTTGGCACGATCTGATCAGAGGAGGCATGGAGGGGGCAAAGCGCATGAGAAGGCCTTTGGAGGCCAAACGTTCCATCCACAACCACAACTATTTGTCAAATGTGCCAAAACGTTGCCCTAGAAGGGAGACATCATCTTATTTTTAGGGTTTCTATTGTGCAAAAGTGAAATTTAAATGAATTATTTAATATTATGTGTAAAGGGGCAAGATTAGGGCTGTTGACCCCTATCTTGTGTTTTACCCTAAAATTAATTGGACAAACTATGTGTTAGACATTTTGTATAAATAGAGATCATGTGAATCTCTTTTCATAACATAACTCTCCCATGGTGAGAAGTACTTGGCTGAAATTTTTGCTAGCTTTGAGCATTATGGTGTTTCTCTCTTGAACAAATGTTTTATGGTGCTATCTTTTGGTGAATGGATGAGGCGGAGTGATGCGCACCTCTTGGATGCTTGTTCTCTTGATCTTGAATGGTGAATTTGGTTGGTGAAAATAGGGTTTGATCTCTCTCTCTTGGAATTGGTAAGGAAAAGTCTTCATTGTTAGTTATTTCTTGCTATTTCTTGGTTATGGTTGTTTGAAACCCTAGGAGGAGTATGTTGGATACACCCTGTTGCCGTCCTTATACACACTTGCGAAGGTGAGCTAAGTCTGACTCGCTTAGTGTGTCCTTGGAGGCACAATGCCTAGGTTCAGAGCCCACGCTGTCACTTTTACCAAAACCTCTTCCGTCTAGGCTCACTCCTAGGGAAGCCAAGGGGGGTAGTCCCTAGTTTCTAGTTAAGTTTTAAAGTTAAGTTCTAGGAGTTGATTTTAGTTTGTTAAGGTTTGGGGGGATTCTAACCTAAGATGCTAAGGCAAAAATGCAAGATGCAAGGTTAGTATGTTAAGCAAGCCTTTTCCTAGGGCAACTAAGACTAGTGCCTAAGATTGGGCAAGGGGTCAGCTAAAGTTAAAGGATGATTCGTTACAAATAGATTACAAGATACTTACAAAAGAATAATTAAACCCAATGAATATTAGATAAAAGATTTACAATTAAAGAATGCTAGGATACAATAAGCAAGCTAACCACTTTTAAGTATTTGTGTGTAGGATATAAGGAAATCAAAGCATCATCACATTTATGAGATTATTATCAACACATCATTATCATCAACACATCAACAAAGAAGATTTAGATATTTTAAGCACAAGTGTTAGAAGGATGATGAAGATTACCAAGTCTTAGTTATTAAACCCACAAAGTATTTAGATGTTTTAGCCCAAGGTTTGGACTATTAAAGGTTTCTTAAGATTATAAAGTTTTATTTACCTTTATTTGGTGGTTCACCAAAGCCTCCTCCTCCTATTGCCAAATGGCTATTGGATGCTCAAGATAGTATAGCAACAAAGCTAACCCTAGTTGTCATAGTCAGCCCAAAGCATTGAGTTTTTACGGAAAAGACACTCCTTTGTGTCGTGAGACCGTCCCCGGCCTATCACCGTCCGTTGCCCTCCTCAATACCCGGTTTAGATGGTGAAGATGGTGGTCTAAGGTACCCTATTAAGTCTATTAAGTTAATATATGAATTAGGTAGACTTTTAGGTGTATTTTAGAGTGTTTTAGTGATTTTATGACACTTTTAAAAGGTGATTTAGGTGCTATGGCTGAAACTTACTTCAGCTTGAATGTGTTGCTTAAGCTTATGAAATGAAGGCATTAACATATATAAGCTATGTGAGAGCAAATTACTTAGTGCACCAAAATGTAGCTTGCAAAGTTAAGAAGCAAATTACAAGGGCAAGAACAACTTGCCAACAAGAAATGAAAATGAACACACTTATCTTATTGTGATTTAAAGCATTAAGATCTAAGCATTAAGTGTGAGAAACAAGATTTAGGTGTTTACCTACAATGTCAACTTAACCATGAGAGTTACTTCAAGTATGTGGCAAATGGCCTTAAAAGATTAAACCATGAAAGAAAAACACCATTCACTTAACTTATTGAAGCATTTAAACAATTAGGGTTAGATTTAAGCATGAAAGTAAAGATTACACTTTAAGGAGCTTAAGCATGCAAATAAATCTAGTTAAGTTGATTTTGCCCAATAGGCTCAAGCTAGAGATTAATTATGTGTGAGATCTAAATCTAGAATATATCAAAACATTAAGCACTTAGATCAACAACACATATTAAACCCTAACCTTACCTTTGGGGTATTCCTCTCCCAATAGGTAGGCAATTATTAGATTTGATTAATTTAAAAATAACTCGAGGAAAAGAGAGGCAAGCAAGAGAGATGAGCTAAGAGACAAGCAAACAAACCAAGCAAACAAACCTAATCCTCACGTCTTAGGGTTTGGGAGATGCCCTTCATCTACCAAGCCCCCACGTCCTAGCTCAAAAGGTGCCAAAAGTGCAAAAAAAACAAGATCTATGCTAAACCCTAGCTACCCTAAGGCTCACACGTGGGAGAAGGCCGTACCACTCCTTCTCCCACAACTATGAGCCACTAAATCAGCAAAGGAAGAAGATTTATGCTCAAGAAAACTTAGAAATTGAGAAAGAAGGTTGAGAAATAGCTACCAATCCCTTTGGGGGGTCTTTGAGTGTTGTATGGATGCCTTTGTTGGACAACTGAGAGGGGGGGGGGTGAATCAGTTGTTACCGAGCTTAAACAATTATTCTCATTTTAAATTCATTACAGAACTCTCAATAATGATCACAATAATGCAGGGAAGTAAGCAATAGAACATTCAACATCATTCACACATATGAGATACACAGAGACAGATATTTCCTGAGGAAACCCATAAAGGGTAAAAACCTCTTCTTCTTTATACGATAAGTAATATTTACATTCTGTACATTATCATACTTATGAGCACCAACTCATAATGAGGTTACAACCTCTGTTTTGCAAGCTGCTACTTGCTGAGAGCACCAACTCTCTGGATTCTCTAGCACCCACTAGAAGGAAGCATCGACTCCCTGGTTTCTCTAGCACCCACTAGAAGGAAGCACTGACTCCCTGGTTTCTCTAGCACCCACTAGAAGGAAGCACCAACTCCCTGGTTTCTCTAGCACCCACTAGAAGGAAGCACCAACTCCCTAAGTGTTCCAGCACCAACTGGATGGA
>ML796303.1:204766-216493 GCA_009831015.1 Picea engelmannii | reverse complement strand
AGAACTCGACTTGGTATTCAACACTAAGTATACCCTGTAAGAGATGATGAAGTCATTATAGACTCAGAAGAAATCGAGAGTAAGCCTGATCTCATAAATTATCAGATGAAGAGTCAACTTCCATGACTGGGAGACAGATGTCGTGATAAAACTAAATCATAGCTTCATAAACTTCTAGGAGATATGAAATCTCCTGGGAAGATTCCCTTGTTTCAGTGGCAAAGAAGGAAGCCAGTCAGAAAGACTAGGATATGGATTCTTTCGTGAGAAGAGAAGTCAGTATTGACTTCCAATATTGATCTATACAGATCAAACATGTTGCAGATGTACAAAGCGTGATGTATGTCTAGATGATTCTCCCAGCAAAAGGGAGTAGACTATGACGAGACACCTATTGAAGAAATAGTTCCAGTATTTATGAAGACAACCATAATAACCATGATTCATATATAGTATGAGATGCAGGGGGAGCAATCCCCATATTTAAAACTGAGTGGCCGTTGGTGCAGTACACTAGTTGGGTCATGGAGACATGACTACAATGAAAGATAGAGTTACCTCCATGAAAGAAGAAGAGCTATCTTCAATATCAGTTATTGAGCCACTCTCAGTTTCAGATGAAACTGTTGCCGTGATAGAATAAGAGGAGTTACTCTCAGATTTTAGCAGCCACAGTGAGAATGAAGCAGTCATTCTCAACCTCAGAGCAATTGTAGGTGCAGAGTCCCAGATTCTAGAAGGAATAGTTGAAGAGAGAGTAGAGGACATACTCCCAGACAGTGAGACAAATATTGCCTTACAAAAAGCACATAGAGCGAGCACATAATTGTGCAGAGTGCGTTGCAGCTGAGCAAGTGTACCAGATTGGTACAATGTAATGAGAAAAATTGATTTGAAGATTGAAGATAGAAAGACTCATGTATGCCAGTTGAAGAAGGATCTGTACGTGTTGAAGCAAGCTCCTAGAGCTTGATATGGCAAAATTCACAGTTTCCTGACGAGCTTTACCAAGAGTAAAATTGATTCTAACCTCTACTTCAAGGTTATGAATGATGAGTCGGTGATATTGCTATTGTATGTGGATGACTTATTCTTAACTAGAGAAGAAAATCTCGTCACCAAGAGTAAGAAGAAGTTCGCTGCAGAATTTGAGATGAAAGACCTTGGCCTAATGCATTATGGCACAGCCTAGAGAGAATCTTCTTTAATCAAGGGAAGTATGCAGTCGAAATCCTGAAGAGATTTGACATGTTGGAGTGCAAGTCCATGAATACACGCATGGAAACGAAGCTGAAGCTACTGGTCGACACTTCGTCAGAATTGATTGATGCCACGCTGTATAGACAGATCATTGGATCACTGATGTACCTGACTAACACCAGACTAGATATCTGTTTTGCTGTGAACACTTTGAGTCAGTTTCTGGTAGAACCCAGACATGTTCACCTAGTTGCTGCAAAACATGTGATGAGGTACCTTAAAGGTACATTAGATTGTGGTCTTAGTTATGATGGAGATCATGATTTCACATTGAGTGGGTACACTGATTCAGATTGGGCTGGAAGTGTCTCTGACAGGAAGAGCACTTCAAGATGTTGTTTCAGTTTGGGATCAGCCATGTTCTCATGGCAGAGTAGGAAGCAATCTAGCATTGCTCTCAGTACAACGGAAGCAGAATACATTGCTGCGTGTTCTGCCAGCTGCGAAGCTATATGGCTTCGAAAGTTGTTGACCAGTCTATTCGACCTAGAGATGGAAGCAACCACGATTCTATGTGACAACCAGAGCTGCATAAAGATGACAAAGAATCCTGTATTTCATGACAAGTCGAAGCACATAGAGATCCGATATCATTACATCCGTGACATCGTGCAGAGAGGAGCCATAAAGCTCCAACATGTTAGCACGGATGAATAGGTTGCCGATGTGTTGACCAAGCCTCTAGCTTGTGTAAAGTTAGAGTACTTTCGAGATAAGCTTGGTATAGTTCGAAAGGACCTCCCTCGAAAGGGGGAGTATTGCTGTGTTGAGATATGCCAGCCTAGTACTGTGCTTCCAGCTTAATTGCTGTGACGTAAAGCCAATCTAGTACTGTGCTTCCAGCTTAATTGTTGTGTTGAGATACGCCAGCCTAGTACTGTGCTTCCAGCTTAATTGCTGTGACGTAAAGCCAGTCTAGTATTGTGCTTCCAGCTTAATCGATGTGTTGAGATACGCCAGCCTAGTACTGTGCTTCCAGCTTAATTGTTGTGACGTAAAGCAAGTCTAGTACTATGCTTCCAGCTTAATTGCGGTGTTGAGATTACGCCAACCTAGTACTGTGCTTCCAGCTTAATTGCTGTGACGTAAAGCCAGTCTAGTACTGTGCTTCCATCTTAATTGCTGTGTTGAGATATGCCACCCTAGTACTATGCTTCCAGCTTAATTGTTGTGATGTAAAGCCAGTCTAGTACTGTGCTTCCAACTTAATTGCTGTGTTGAGATATGCCAGCCTAGTACTGTGCTTCCAGCTTAATTGATGTGACGTAAAGCCAGTCTAGTACTGTGCTTCCAGCTTAATTGCTGTGATTCTAGCTTAATTATTGTGTAGTGTGCCAACCCTGTGCTGTGATGATGAGCCAGCCTCGTGCTGTGATGATGTGCCAGCCTTGTGCTGCGATGATGTGTTGCCAGCTTAAGTACTGTGATGCCAGCCTCGTGCTAATGACATGCCAACCTCGTGTTGTGATGATGTGTTGCCAACCTCGTGCTGTGTTGCCAACCTTTGTGCTGTGATATTGCTACTTTTGATGTTGTATCAATCTTGTGCTGTTATTGATGATGATGATGTATTAGTGTATACTAATCCATGTTGATGCAGTTGATGATGATGATGCCACTTCAACTTCTTGCTGAAGATGATGATGATGATGCCACTTTAGCCTCTTGCTGAAGATGATAATGATGATGATGCCACTTCAACATCTTGTTGATGATGATGATGATGATATTATTTCAACTTTAATGCTGAAGATGATGATGACGACGTTACCTTAGCCTCATGCCGATGAGGATGATGATGCTACTCCAGCTCCATGCTGTGTTGATGATGCTCCAGCCTCTGTGTTGTGTTGATGATGCTCCAGCCTCTGTTCTGTGTTGATGATGAGAAAAACTTCCGATGATTTATAGATATGCCAGTCAGTGTTCCAAGATGCTGTTGATAATGCTGTCCTCTCACTCACCCGATGCCGTTGATGATGTTGCCCTCTCTCTCGCCTGATGCTTTTGTAGAATACCCTTCTTGTTAAGGGGGAGTGTTGAAATACTGTAATTGCAAAGTGTATTCTAATTATTATTGATGTATTATTCATTAGATCAATCCCCTTTTGCGGATTGATCATGTCGGCTATTGTAAAAGACCAAATCCCCCTTTTGTGGATTGGTCAAAACATAATTGTAATAGGTAGAATAAGAAGTTGACCCCAGAATATATATTAAAGGTGGTTAGAACCACCCAGAAGAAGAAGTCAGCCCTGCCAGTGAAAAGACACCTCCACACTTGCCAGAGTTGTATAAATAAGGAGGCTAGCGCCTCACTTAGACACACACACTTGTTCATTGAGGAGCAAGTTTCAGAGCTGCAGTTGGAGAAGAGGGAGAGAGAGAGAGAGAGGCGCATTCTTGGGAGAGGACTTTCTATATTTGTTTGAGTTATCTCTTGGCATTGTATTGGCTATCTATAATAAGGAAGTTTTTACTGGGTTTTCTCCACCATGAGGGTTTCCCAGAATAATTGATGTGTCTCTTGTGATTGTGTATTTCTCAGTGATCCTATCTTATGCTATTGTTATCTAGTGAAATGCAAAGAACTCTAATAATAGCTTAAACCTTAACACTTGGCACTATTAATAACTTCCGAGACTCATTTCCAAGCTATCTTCCACTTAGTATCTTGACCTATAGAGGCATCATTTCCATCGTCTCACTTTTCGTCTCATTTCCCCCTAGGGCCACTTGGGACTCCCCCCATTGTGTTGGATTCTTCCTTCACTAAAGTGAGGGGAGGGTTTATCTTAGGTGACAATGGGTAAACTCTCCCACCGTTATAGCCATCTAGTGGATTGGGTCGGGCTTTGCCCAACCTACAATTTGTGCGATAACAAAGATGTTAGAATATAATTTCTTTTCAACATTTTCTTTGGATTTTGATATTTTTCATAAGAACAAGGGGTGATAGCACCACCCTAGGTACTCTAACGATTTTGCGTGAGTGTGTAGGAACAGGTCGTACCAGAGATGCTGAGGCTCTCATGCACTCTACGGTGAGCACATGTCCCCGAGTAGGAGCTTGATGTTACCCCCTCATACTAGGGGTTACTAAGGAGATCATGTCTGGAGGCCCACAAGTAGCAGACATGGAGTGTCGAGGGCCAGATTGACTAGTATAGCCCTGCAGGTCCCCTTCAATTCATTGTTGCATCCCAGACGAAGGGCAACACACCCTCTACAAAGGCACCCATAAATGAGATAATACGAACCCTTGTATGTCATGAACCCCATGCCCAAAAGTCTTACCCCACTCCACCTCATATTCATACATGGCCTAGATAGGTTTCCCTTGGGAAATGCCTTGGACTTGGGGATTGACGGACCCAATAGGATTCCTTGACACCCCTCCCACACCTAAATTTGATAAATTGTATAAGGTCTTTGATGCACATGTTTGGGTGGTTCTATTATTAGATGTGGCTTACTTGGCACGATTCTTGTGACTTATGGACCCTTGGAGGGCGTTTGATGCACATGTTTGGGTGGTTCTATTATTAGATGTGGCTTACTTGGCATGATTCTTGTGACTTATGGACCCTTGGAGGGCGTACCTATTTGTCTTTGTAGGACCTTGCCCGGTGGACAGGTATTCATGTGGAGATGACTTTGTTTGGACCTTCATGGGGCTTTGGAGCCCAAGGATGGATGCAAAGACCCCACGTTTGGGGCAGGCTTGTGATCGCCATTTGCACATTGAAGAAGGAGGTTGTTGCCTTTGGAGGCACTCTAGCGTGGCTAAGAGACCAACTCCCATCCTTCTCCACTTGGATGTCAACCTTTGGAGGCTTGGACATCACCTACCCAACTCCTCACGCCATAGAGGAGACTAGGGTTTCGATGGAGTGGGACTTGACATGATGTTTTGGCACGTGTGGCTTGATGGAGGGCCTTTGGAGGCCTAACGTTGCACTTCCCTTGCCCAATGCTTCACTGTGGAAGCCTAACGTTACCCTAGAAGGGCATGACGTCACCCTTTGAGGTATATTTTGATGTGATTTTTTATGATTTGTAATTAAAAGGGAAATTTTGTAAGGTTGGCCCTTCTATATTTGATATTGACATTTTTAGGCCAAAAGGTGATATGAATACACCTTTGGCAAATCATTTACACAACTCTTCCTCACACAAGAGGACAAGTCTGAAATTTTCGCCCTAGTGGCTCATTGGCTGAAATTTACTAGTGCACACCTCTTGGAGTACATGCTTTGGATGTTTCTTGGCTATTTTGTGGTGGAAAAATCTTCAACTAGGATTTTTGCTTGATTATTCTTGATGAAATAAGTAAAATCTGCAAGTTCTTTTTCATGTTTGAATCGTTATGGTAAATTGTACTTGTTCATGCTGAAGATTATGCTATTGCTTTCTTAAACCCTAGGAGAGGGACATAAGGTGTTTCTTCCTCTCTCTAGTTCTTTCCACTTATTGAATTGTCAAGAGAATCTTGTCTAGATTAGGTTCCTAAAGCCCTAAAGTGCTAGCACTTTAGGAGTTCTATTCTAGTGGCTTGTTGCAAATATATTTCAAGTGTCCAAGGAGAAGAGGAATTCGCTAGAGCCCAAAAGAGCTTGCACTCTAGCCAAAATTCTATCTTCGAGATTCAAAGCTTGGGGCCTTGAAGTGCCAACACCTCAAGACTTTATCTCTTCATCCTTAGACAACATTATCATTTATTTCTCCAAGTGTTTGCTGCTGTTGTAAATGACTCCATAGCCCAAAAGGCACTTGTCTACTTGCTCTATCTTGTGAAGGAATTGATCAAACTACTCTTGCATTCTATTCTCCTAAGCTTCTACTAACTCTTACTAAACCTAGCTTAGCCAAATCTACTAATTGTGTTGCTGCTGTTACAAAACATTGCTACAGCTATCTAAAGCCTTGTAATTTGCTGCATACACTAATCTAACATTAGCTTAACATGCTCAGAAATTGCTTTTAGAAAGTGTTAATTGATCTATTGAATGAATGCTAAGTTTTCACTGTACTTTCATGCTATTCTGAGTTGTATTTCTTGTGGCTGTTACAAAAGATTAATTGCTGTTGTAAACTGATAACTTACTGCATTTTCAGTTCAGCCACCACATATTTATGTTGTCTATTGTCTGTTGAGGCTCTACTATCATTTTGGTACTTGGAAATTGCTATATATATATGCTATATTGTTCTTGTTCTGGGCAGGTACACAAACTCTTTTCCTTTGCCCCAATTTCATAGACGTAGACCCTTTGACTTGGGTAACCAGTGAGAGGGGGGTATATCTTGACCAAATCTTTAGATTTCGCAGCCCTTAAGGTTTCCGGGGACGCCTCCCCTGGGTTGGACCTCATCCATCTCTAAAAGTGGGGATTTCCTACTAAGGTGACAGTGGTAGGTTATCTCATAGTTACGCCAATTTGAGTTACTTTTGTGGGCATTTGGCATAAGTACAAATTGTGCGATAACAGGCCCTTATGACTATTCATAGGATTTCCCCCTCTTAGCATAATTCTAGCCTAGCTTGCCTGGCTTGTGACATAAACACTCTTCAATTTCAAACTATTTAATAGATTATTGCATGGTTCTTACATCCAAACTCTAGTTCAAATCTCTAGACAGATAATTCCATATAATACTGTATTTCACAAACAGTAATTCACACTTGTATAAAAAATCTAATATAATTAGTCTGGTTAATACTATATGACAGGTGACTTCTAAAATACATGAATTATTTGAGTGAATTTCATACAAGATTTTGGAGCAGTTCATGCATCTTTTCCAACCTTCCTCTGCTTGTGACATTAGATCAGTTTCAATATGTGGGCTTCAAATGTGTCTAGCACTACAAGTTGCCAAAATGGTATCCTTTTGTTGTATGAATTTATTCTAGTAACATTCAAATCAGCTAATAGAAATAAGTTAAAACTGTACCATTGGTGGATTCCGGTGTGTATTTATCTTTGAAGCATTTAAATACACTTTTTGTCTTTTGATAAAATACAATAGTGATTCATTTTCTCAGAAGGGATATGCTAATTTTATGAACTGCAATGAAGGTTAAAGACTGTATTCACAAAACAAGAACATGATTCAATCAACAGAATGAAAGAGTCAGTGAAGGAAGCTAATTTCAAGGTTCAAGAGAATTAAGGTTAAGCTGAAGTAAGTTGGACAAGCATACTTTGAATTTCAGATCTTATAGTGATAATGGACTTCCTAAATTTCTTTATTGTGTTAAACCACGAGATGTTTACAACTGTCATAAACTTTAAGCTAACAAATCTTACCTCTTTCTGTTTTTATCGAGGCATTTAATTTTCTAGCTGAAACAGAATAAGGTTGGTGAACTGTCGATGCCACAAAAACTTACATCAAGGAAACTTTTGTAAAATTCCCTGTTGAGAGTGCTGTTAATATCACGATTTGACTTTGCCTTGGTAGCAACCAATACTCTCACTCCCTCAGTGCCAGATACCTCTTTTGTGTAGCCATCCTGTTTACATAACATCATGGGAGAATTGGACAATAATTTTTTGATAGAATCGTGAATATTTTGTTGATCATTCAAGTGGAAGAATACAAATATATACAAATCATTTAGTCGTCATCTACCACAATGCAAGTTTGTCACACAGAGAAGCGTCTGTTTTTCATCCTATTTTTTAAGAACACTTATTTTTGTATTGTTTTCACCTTTTTGGATATTCTAACTAGAAGAAGAAATCAGAATCTTTTCCCATGATCAAAATTTTCAAGGATATTTCTTTTCCTTTATCTGGCGAATGCAAATTTTCTTGAAACAATAAAGTTTAAACTTTTTAATATACAATAAAAAGTAACCCACATAGAACATCCATGAGGAAAAGGAGATGCATACAAATATCAGGGCATGTGACAAATCACAAGATTTATCATACTATGAGGGTCAAATAAACTGATGTGGTTACTTGAGATAGAAAATGTACATGTTAAAATGCAAACCATTTAAGTCTGACTCGATGAAATTCAAGTTCTCATTTTTATTATAGCCCAGCTCTCCACACTTGAAACACAAGCACAAAGGACACACAAACAGTGGTAGTGTTTAGTGTACATGCAAAACCTATTCACACAATTGAACAAATGTGAACCAGTTGAGGGCCTCGTCAAAAGATCAATTCTACATTGTCATGATAACAACTAGGTTTTGGTAGTGGTGTTTCTTGTGATGAAAACATAATCAACTATGTGAAAAATAATAAGACTAGCAACTACCAACAACCAAATAAGTTTTCAAAGTGGTATTATCTTAAGGGTGAATGAATGTTTAATCTTGGAACCCAGTGGTAGTTTGCTTTTAGAAGCACCACCAGTGGTTTGGATGCCAACAAAGTTCCATGTCCATATGACGATAGGCATAAGAGGGGGAATTTCATTCATCGATCCACTTGTATTTCAATATTGCCAAATTAAACTTGTCACATGTAGAGGAATGAAGAGAGAAGGGATTACTTTGCTATTGTTCAATGTGTATCGGAGATGATAGGCATAAGAGGGGGAATTTCATTCATAGAATCTCAATATTGTGAAAACATATAACATGTAGAAGAATGAAGTTAGAAGAGATTCCTTTGATTTTATTCAATGTGTGTCATAGAAGATATTACATATGAGAGAGGAGATAAATTTGACAACTAGTTATGTAAGTAGTGACTAATTTACTTCAAGTCACTTTATTAGTCTAATAGAACTTTACAACATAATCTTATAAAATTCCTAGTTAATATATGACCATTATTAAAGACTCTAATACCTTCCCTTAATGGTCAAACTATAAATGATCCTAAGCTTATCTTGAAATTTTATGGACTTATCTGGACCGAGAGGTTTGGTAAGAATAACTACAGTCTGGTCATGAGTTGTGAACAATGAAACACTGCAGCGCTATGTCTCCATTCACCACTAGTTGTAGAATGAAGTGACTGTTAGAATATGAAAGATTGTGCTTGTTTTACCATTGACAATACCCTTGTCACCCAACCATAGGCCGAAGCCACCCTCCGAGCACCTTGACCTTGACAGAGAAGAATACTGGTACAATCAATAGCCAAGCAAGGCTAATGCACCAGGCAAGAAAAGTAACCAAAGTTGATCAGATAGTCCCACCCAGAAACTGGCGCAACACTCTTCCCCAGAAACTTGCGCACAAAACTACCAACTGTAGTGCGCACAACTGGCTCTCTGCAATTCTGAGAATGTGTATAATGAGAAACTGGTGCCCTGTATTTATAGTAATCTGGCAGGCTTACTGGGGCCGACTTCTCCTTCTGGGTACTAATTAATTCATATTAAATATATTTCTGCAGCGGACATCTCGTCTCGGGTTTCCTTTACTTCTTTGCTTCCTTTCGGAATATTCTAATCTCGTCATAGGTTACAATAGAGGTTCATACCTCCCGAAGCTACCATAATATTGACACTCCCTCCTAGCTAGGGAGGTATGGTCTTGACCACAACAGACCATTCAACTGGTAGCATCACGAGCACCGTCATTATTATCCAACTGGATAATCTCCTATGACAACTGGTACAATATCAGTTGATAGAGCACAATTGTGTCTATCCATGGTAGTACACAACTACTCAAACCGTGACACATAGTCACAAATAGTGGAACATATCCACCACAGTAGTATATCTCTACTGTCTGGAGACAGGTAGTCTCCATAACAATCATCTGATGCCAACCTGCACAGAAAAATATTGTTAAAATAAAAATGAATCATCTGGGCCAATCTTTCACTCACGTCTGTGAGATATGAAAGAATATCTGCCCTCAGAATAGAATAATGAGATATCTGGACTATTCTTCTCAAGCAAGGAAGAATAACTGTCCTGTCTTCTGAACTTGGACCATTCCCCACCCTAGGCCATTCTTCCTACACTAATCGAAGTGCACCCTAGAGAGAATGTATAAACGCTAAGGAATGCTTGTCCCTGATTGCTGAGCCTGGACCATTCCCAACCTTGGGCCATTCCTCCTACACTAATCAAAGTGCACCCTGGAGAGAATGTATAAACCCTAAGGAATGACTGTCCGGACCATTTCCTCTGTGAACCACAAGAGGAAAAGATTGTCCTGTATCAACCTCCAAAACAAACCATTCCTCATGTTAACCACAATGAGAAATCGTTGTCCGACGAGGCAGACCAGTCTTCTTGAGTAACCCTCAAGAAGAGAGACTTCCYTAGACCAGTCCCCATGTTAACCACAATGGGAAGTCACTGTCTATGATACATCAACAATCTGGATCATTTCCCATGTTAACCACAATGGGAAATTGCTGTCCGTAAAAAATATCAATCCACTTTTCGAACAGGAAAGAATCTGTCCAATCTGGACTATTTTTCAATCACAAAGATAAATGTTTCAATAATATTTTTAAGTGCTCCCTCCTAACCTGGAGAGTCTTCCCTTTCAGCTAAGGGAGTTATTTCCATGATCCCCATCTTCTCTCGGAAATATGCAAACTTTATTCTGGATAGAGGTTTTGTCAGAATGTCTACTGTCTGCTCGTCAGTGGGGATATATTCGAGCTTTACCTCTCCTTTCTGGACTTTATCTTGAAAAAAGTAGTATTTGATCTCAATGTGTTTCGACCTTTCATGAAACACGGGTTGTTCTGATAATCTTATACAACTCTGATTATCACAATATATTATGGTCGATTCTCGAATCTGATCAAATAAATCAGAGATTAACTTCCTTAACCATATTGCTTCAGTGCATGCGTCACATGTTGCCATATACTCTGCTTCTGCTGTGCTGAGTGCGACAGACTTCTGTTTCCTGCTGCCCCAAGATATCATAGCGGAGCCCAATCTGAAACACATACCTGAGGTGCTCTTTCTATCTTCTGCACTTCCTGCCCAATTTGAGTTTGTGAATCCATGAAGCTGTATATTGCTGGATGTGGTATATCTCAAACCATAGTTTATTGTTCCACGAATATATCTTAATACATGCTTTGCAGTTATCCAATGCTCATGTCTTGGTTCCACCTGGAACTGGCTTAGTGGAGTATTTACCGAATACATCAATGACCCAATTAGTTGTTAATATAGAGATGGATCTACTGGATCAGAATCTGGAACTTTCACTTTTCTTATATCCGCATTCATAGGAGTGTCCACGGACTTACAATCCATCATTCCAAATTTATGAAGGATCTTTATTGCGTACTTTCCTTGTCCAAGGAATACTTCACCACGCTTCTGCCATACCTCTAGTCCCAAATAATAATGCATGAGACCTAGATCTTTCATATCAAATTCAGAAGCTAATTCCTTCTTGCACTGGATAATGAGAGACTCTTCACCTGTTATGAATAGATCGTCAACATATAGTAGTAGGATTACAGGTGCATCATCTACAACTTTATAGTAAAGGTTTGGATCTGC
>ML796303.1:161600-173980 GCA_009831015.1 Picea engelmannii | reverse complement strand
TACCACATTGGACAGGTACACATGGGGAGATGATTAGTTTGAACCTCCATGGGGTTGAAGAGCCCACCAGATGGATGCTGAGACCCTAGCAGGGGCAGAGACAAGACAGAGGGGTTTGCACCGGAGAAGAGGAGGACGTTCCACAGAGGCACCCTGGTAGAGCCTTACCTAGGGGGGTTGTGCCCTCTTCATTGAAACGTTGGCCTTGGTGTTATGGGACTTATCAGTAAATGCATGTAGAAATTTGAATACAAATTAAGTATTTCCTGCGATTCTCCTGATCTAACAATTATATGCCACTGTTAAATACAGACTTGCTTCTACTAATAATCTTGCGGAAATTAAACCATGATCACAAAGTGAAATATCAAGAACACATAACACAGATGTTTTACCGGGAAAGCGTAAAGCTAAAAACCCCACTATCATATATTATGTATATCATGGATCATGAAACAATCTCATACAAAACTCTAATCCAAGAGCTCTCAGTACAATACAATCGTCTCACACTGTCATACAAAAACTCAGCAAATACATGTGCCAATTCTCTGTGTCCAGACAGCCTGCCTCCTCTGCACAATCCCTGCAATTAGAATTCTCACAATTGAATTTGAATTGCCTAGTTTGCACATGCTCATAAGCATATCCACTGCATGTGTGATTGTATGAGTGCACTTCACTCAAATCACAACTGATAGCCAAACTGTCCCTTTCACCTGTTATCTCAACTAGGTCTCCACTGGATCTGAGGATCTGACATGCATGTAGTTAACCGTGGTGAATCTTCAGTTGCATGTGAGTTCACTGATTGTGAATTAATTAATAATTAATTCACTGAACTCTCACTAGTGTAAGTTCAGTTACAACTAGTACAACTGGGCTTAACTCACTTAACTGAGTTAAACTACTTCACAACTCTAATAACTACACTTATAACTCTGTTACAACTTCAAGTCACCTCCATGTCTTACTAATCAACCTTTGAACTCGAATTTCCCATAGTTAATTGATTTGCCATTTCAGTTAATTATTTCAAGTAATTATGAGATAATAGATTAATATTTATTGTCCAATTTATTTAAGGGAAAAGTAAATTAGACACATGTTTCTTGTTGACTTTTCAACAATGCAGACATAAACAGATCTCCCTAGATCCACCTAGATATAGAACAAAACAAGACAGGACATGATGCTTTCCCTAAGCTCTAATCATTGAGTTTACTATCAAACGAAAGATAGGCGACATACCATTTAAATATCGCTTCCTCTTGTCGTTGTCGTCCTAGCTCCACTCCAATGCTCCTGTGATATTAGATCTGCAAGAGAACACAAGCCAACCAAAGTGAAAGCAAAATAGCATACTCAAAGAGAACCTAAGTACGAACGAGATGAGGAATCATACAATAAAACGAGATAAATTTTATGGGAAATAAACATATCACTGTATTATAAATAATGAAAGTGGAGATTACAACCAAAGCCTTGATGTTGCAAGGTCCCCTTCCAATGACTCTTTGCTCCAACACACACACTTGCTCCAAACTTGAATGAAGAACATCCACAATGACTTGATGAACTGAAATGAAGCTCTCAAGAATGATCCAATGCTGAATTCTCCATACAATCTTAGCCAAATTCAACCTTCATTAACCTTAATTCCTTGCTTAACATTTTCCATGAGAAATCCCTCCTTATATAGGGGAAAGAGAGATGGTTAAAGAGATTAGGATGATCCCACCAAATCAGAGAAGCGAGTAGGATCCCAACCATACGGGAGCCACCTCACCTTCTAGAAGATTCCCTTTTAGAACTTTCGTGAAGGTCGACCTTTTCTTAGCCTTTTGGCATCGTCGCACCCCAGCTGTAGAGCAGCCTACGAAGACATCGCAAACCAGCTTTAGGGCAGCCTACGACGACCAAGCATCCACACACCCTGCTTACGATGCATCCTGCGACGACCCTCCTTAATAAGGTTTTTTGGAAGAGAAAGCCAATCACCTTTCTCATGAAGATAGGTTCTTTTGGGAACATGAACACATGCTTGTCAATGGATCATTTAGATGACCAAAATAATGTGTAACACTTGGAAGGCCTAGGACGTCACCCAGGAGGCTCATGATGTCATCCAACTTCATGGACATTTTGGGGAGACAGTCATGGTAGTTTGGCACGTGTGGCAGGTTGGAGAAGCCCAAGGAGGTCTAACGTTTTGCTCCAGGAGGTTGCATTTGCCCTAAAAAGGGCCAACGTCACTCTAGAAGGGGCATGACGTCTTACCTTTTGCTTGATTAGGGTTTCATTATGACATTTTAATGTGAAACAATATTATTTTGGTATTGTAGCATTGTCGGCCTTTTAATGACCTAAAATTTAATTAAGGTCATTGGTATGGTATATATTGAGGGTTTTTACTCTCATTTTTTCATCATCTTTCACTCACACATTAGTGAGGTCTGAAATTTGCGCCCTATTCTAGGGTTTTGGCTGAAATTGTGAGGCACACTTGTTGAAGGAAGACTTTTCTTGGCATTTTTGTCATTTCTTCTTGGTGGAAGGTTTACAACTAGGGTTTTGCTACATGATTTCTTGGTTTATGTAAGTTAATTTCTGCAACACTTCTTAATTGAATGGTTATAGTATTGTTTACTTGCATTTGTTGTTATAATTTGTTGAATCAAACCCTAGGTGACAAGCACTAGTTAATGTCCTTGTCTCATGTCCCTACCAAGTTAAGAGCTATTTTGATTTGCTGAAGTAAGATAGAGCCTTGTCATAGCAACACTCTATCTCTACTCTTCTAGCTATCCGTTTTTCCTTGTTATTGAGCTAAGGAGGAAGACACATCAAGGCCTAGGGTTTCTACACCTTGATGAGCCGTTTTCCCCTAGGGTTTGTTTGATGAAACATTGCCTTAGCAACACTTCACCTTCTAACTCTCTTTTCTTTAGCCCTATAACTTCTTGCTTAAGCTAGCCAATTTCATCTTGCCAATAAACTAAAGAAGGAGGAGAAAGCACTAAGCCCTAGGGTTTCTACACCTTAGTGAGCCTTTCTCCCCTAGGGTTTCATTGTTGAGGCCTTGCCTTAGCAACACCTCAACATTTAACCCTCTTGTCTTTGGTCTTTTCCTTATCATTTAATCCTTCAGCCTTTGCAGCCTCTTTTGACTTCATATGCCCTAGTAGCGCATTGGTCTAAGACCTTTTGTATTGAGTACCTTGATCACAAACAATTTCGAAACATTCTTGATCAACCTCTAACTACTTCTAACCCTAGCCTAGACTAATCCTACTAACCCTCTTGCTGTCGTCACCTTTTTATGCTATAAACACCTCTATGCAACATTCGTTTTACCTTTAAAGCAGTTGAATGATTGGTTAAGGCATTATTTCTAAAGTGTTGATATTGTTACATTGATTGCCACTTATCATTAGAGTTTCTTTAGCATTTATTGTAAAGTGATATTGTAATCATTGCTATTGTATAAACATTGATTTACTTCGTCAATATTATTGCTCAATTGCTTATTATCAGAAAGTCATTGATTATATGAAGTACTAACCAACAAGTAAGCTTGCACATCTAGTTTCTTTGTTGCTTTGTCTTGGGCAGGTACACCGTTTGGTTATTACTCATCTTTATTGGCTGATTAGCAAGACTTTTTGATCGGTGGTGACTTGTGAGGGGGGAATTATCACTTAGCCTTTAAGCCTTTACCTTCTCAAAACCCCAGGTCACCAGGGACGTCTCCATTGGGCCTTACCTCCCTAAACAGAAAGAGCTATCCCATTGAGGTGACAGTGGTGGGATAGTCTCAGTTGTGCCAGTTTCACCTCCTTTCATCCGTCCTTTACCTTAACTACAAATTGTGCGATAACACATAAAAAATTCTAGTTTAAAAATTCCTTTTTTAATTTTTCCACATTTTCTAGGCTTTTTCATTCGACATGTGTTTGTTGATGATGACATACTTCTATATAATACCATTTTCTAGATTTAAAAAAAAAGTTGTGTTGTTGAATTAATTGATACTAAGATAATTATTAAATATGGATATGGATAAGAAAGATGTACTAGGTATTAGTGAGTCTTTGAATGATTATACAAGGGTTTATTTTGAGTCTCTAAAACAAGTGGGTCGATGCTAAAATAAATGTCTTTATGTAAATGTCCTTGTTGACATACAAAGGCATTTCCATAAAGTCATTTATTTTTAGAGCCAATCACTTATTTTAGTGACCAATAAGGCACCTTAATATCATACTTCAAGGACTTAACAAAATTTTAAGCCTCACTAAAATCTTCAACAGCTTTCTTTTCTATCTTATTTCTTGAATTATATTAATTAATCTCAATTACGTAACCAAGACATATTAAAAAAACTCATAGAAAATGTCATTTCCTAGGGCTTAACAATGCTATAGATTATATTTTGTGATATTTTTAAATTGTTACAAAATGTCAAAGTTTCAATTTTTTTTTAATTATTATAGAAGGTCAATAAATGACATTTTGTAAAACAAACCTGTCAAAACGCATGTTGTATCACACAACAAAGGTGGAGTTGCACACTCCCATGGAGAGACCTGGCTTGGTGTGTCCAAAGAAAAATCATGTTAGATAGTTGCATACATAATAAAGGTAGAAGATGATAAATATTTGGGAAGGAATGATGTTTATAAAAGAAGTTGAGGTTATCAATTACAAAAATTCAGATAAAGATCTTTTCTAGATCTCTGAGGAAGTGATTCTGAAATTAGAGTAGAAAATGGCAAATGTTGTTTGTGTGATCATTGTCAATGATTCAAGTTGTATTTTATTTGGCTAGTCAATTATAGTGGATTGTATAATCATATCAGTGCAATATCATCTGTGTAACCAAAAGAACCACTACCAAAATTTCACAGATATCCATTCACTTGTTCAGTGCCTATAAATATACCCTCATTTTGAATATCTAGATAAAAATTTTCAATTCAGCCTTTTAGGCACTTGTACATGATTGATGGAATTTAGGTGATCATTGATTTCATTTAATACCAGATCTTAATTTTAATGTTAAGGTTTGGTAAAAGTTGATCTTTTCATTATAATTGAATTCCTTCTGAAACTCCATTTATACATGATTTAAAATTTTACATGCATCCATGTTGTTGATGTACGATTGAAATTTTAGGGGAATGCACAAGAGCAACAGATGAGAAATTTTGTAGTGTTAGAAATCAGAACCTGCCTGGCATTTTCCCTTTCCGTTTGGAACATAACAAAATGGGTCTGGAAGACCTGTCTGAACATGACCATTGTGTACTCCTATTCTGAGATGAGATTTAGGTTCATTTCTGCCATTCAAGAAGGACTTGGGACCATCTTGAATTCCATACAGCTTGTTTGAAGTAATTACAGTGATGTTTTTGAACTTCATCTCCGCAAATTCGTTATCAGTATTGACATGTCCATTAAGGATGCTTGAAATGGTGACACCTGAGGTAAAGGAATCCCACATGAAGTAGCTCTGCAATAATTTCAAATGTTTTAACGTTAATTAAAGAAGAAATGGATGGCTGTAAGATGGATATATATGACAACAATATAGAAGATATCTTCTAACTATCCTCGGTAGAAAGTTCTCAACTATACGAACAAAACTGCAGAAGCACAACATCAGTTTAATGTTATTTGCATATCACATTCGTTTCATCCATACCGTGTAAAACTCATTATCGAACCAGGTATCACGGACCATTTTCAAAGATTCAAAGCAGTATTGTGCCTCGTATGTATGTTGGTTGTCCTGAAATGCTGAAAAAAATTCTTCATTTATAAGTATTGTATTTGTTGCATCCAGTGGAACGAGTGTGATGGGCAGTCCTGAATGGAGAACCTGCAAATAATGCAGGAAAAAATGTCAAATTTCAATTCATATTTAATCTATACTCTGATACCCAGACAAGTACATTCAAACTCATGTGACCCATATATTTACATAGGCTTAATTGGCCAAGATAAGTATTCATTTTCAATAGAAGTACCATGGAATATAAATAAGTCTCCTAAGGCTGTGTTTCTGGATGCAAAAGTTTAAATGCAAACTGCATCTTTGTCCTATTTGCATAATTATAAATATAAAATATGAATGCAGAAGAATTATGAACGTGATATAGATCTCACTTGGTAAGTATCAAGTTTACAACATGATTGGGATGATCGTGAGCTATTTGGGGAGAAACAATAACCACAAACTCCTTAGCTAAGGTAGAGTTTGCTGACATGTGAAATGTTTTGGCAGTGTTCTATTACAGACTTACAGAGTTTGACCTTGAAGGTGAGAACACACCAGGTGTCCAAAGAGGTAGATAGTACTTTCTCAAAGCAAAATTACATGCACCACCATTCCCTATAGAGGACGGATCTTCCAGAGAAACCAACATAGAAAACACCAACACCACAAGTGATGCTACTACCATGAATATCCTTCACCAAGTCCTGTGCAAGTTCACAGTTACTGATGATGGTTGCTATCTGTTGGCCTTCATTTTCTCGCAGTTACGTGGGGCTTGGGTGTCCAGAATTAGTTTTAACTTCTTATACTCTTATGAACTTACGTATCTATTAGCAGTTAGGCCTCACATGGTACCTGTTAATATCATTTCAACACTCATATGAGAAAGGATAAATATTGTTGGATTTGTGAGGATGGTGTTGACCGCCTATTCAACTAGGGGTTCAACTCCATGTACCATGAAGATATGCACCATCAGATGCAAAGAAGTCGAAGACTTTTTGGTTCTACAGGGCAATTTTTGCTCTAGCACACAGTTTTGTAAGCGGGATTCTCGCACCCCTGTGTGGGTTAATATTGTAATAGGTCTACATGGATCATGGTTAGGTCAGTTGCCTTAGGATTTTTTCATTAGGAGAGTTCCTTTCACTGAGTATTTTTTATCCTCAGGAGGTTGATTTGGCCTAACCAGCGTTATTAATTTCCCTTGAGTTTTTCACTCCCACTAGCAATAAATCCTCCAAAGTGGTGAAAGGCATTCTAATGAAGTCATTCTTAGGTAGCTAGTGTTTAGGAACGATGTAAATGACCATGTAAGACAGATCACAAAGTTTCGTGATTTTTAGTCGAGTCTAGCTAGGTTTTTTTTAATTAATTAATTTTTCCTAAGGTGGGGAATTAAATTAATTAATTAATTAATTAATTCTGACGAAATAATGTAAAACTTAGTCCCTGGGCTTTTGATAGGGGTATTTGTACTCAAAAGAAAGGTAATGAGATCCCCTACACCCTTGGACCAAGTTTCAACTCAGTCGGAATAGTTTTGTTAGGGTTTTGTCCACTTAGGAGTCTTAGGCAGTTAACAACAATTTTAATTGCTAACCCGAGACATGGAAAAATGTCAAATTTTGTAATAATTAGTCAAATAAGGTGAAGTAAAGTGATAATTAATGAGAGGGACCCCACCTAACCCTTCCTAACCCTTTCCTAACCTTACCTACCCTTTTTACCCACTCTTTAATATTTCCTACCTTGGGATTTGCGCCCCCTTTGAGGGAATGCGTCCCCACTCCATGCTTTGAATTGGTAATTCATTTAATAGTTGGTTATGGGCCCCTCCTCATGAGGTGCGCCCTTCCCATGCTTCCACATCACCATAAGAGTGTGTGTAACACACTTCACACACACTTCTTACCTCACGCTTTCCCCTCTTGAACTCACGCTTTCCCTTTTGAGAAAAGTAGAAACCTCAAGCATGAAGATGGAAACATCTCATTAAAGGATGGAATGAAAGCGTGGGTCTTTCCTTCAACCAATATGCCCCTCTCATCTTTCCACATCACCCATCCACTCATCCTACATTCCTTTCTCACTCAACCTAAAAGCCCACGCCCCCATTGGTTGATTTTTCTCTTGAGTTGTCTTTTCCCTTGGATGTTTGACACTTGTTGAAGATCCAAGAGGTGTCTCTTGGTCTCTCAAGGCTATAAAAGAAATCTCTTACTCCCTCATTTTTTACCATTCTTCACAGTATGGTTATGCTACCAAATTCTCTCCATCTCCCTCTCTCTTTCTCTCATTATTATCATCTCGCTTCACTGATTTTGGTTCTTGAAGAGCTTGGAGCAACTTTGTTGCCACAACCTTTTCCCATTGGATAATAGAAGAAATTGCTTTGGAGGACTCAGGGATTTCAAGATTTGTCTGGATGATCCATGTATTCATGAGGTGATACTGCTCTTGTTTCGATATTATTGTGTTATTGAATAGATTGTTGGGTAAATTAGTTTACTTGGCTAGGCTTAGTAATTGTATAATTGCTAGCTTATATGTTTTTGAATTCACTAATGATGGAAACTATGTTGTATTGTTAGTGCATGCAATCATTATCTATTTCATTTCTCGATTTATTGGAAGTTTTGCAGATCATCTCGAAGAGATTGTTGGGATAAGTTCAAGTACAAATTTACCCTCATCTTCACTTAAACTTCACAAGCATTTCCTGTCCTTCTTCCTCATTCTTTCATATTCAGTTTTTGGTATCTAACTTGCTTAGATAGGTCAATTTAATCAATATAAAATTATGGTTTTTATATGCACAAAGTTTATGTTGAAGAACAAAAATGTCATAATCATTTGCGAGTGTATTACAACTCAAATCAGCAAGCAATAACTTGCTGATTTTTGCAGATTCTCGCCAGGACAAGAGGGCATGCTACCCAATTTCAAACACAACACACCCTCAAGTAACTCCTTTGAAGTGGTAACCGTTTCTCCTCTTTCTCCTCTCTCCAAATCACTGAACGCAAGCCCAAAGGAGTGTACCCAAGTGGCTTGCATTTCTTTCCTTTCAATCTTTACTTTGCAAGTTAGTTAGATTTCCTTTCTGTTTTTCCTTGCTTAGTTTAGCTAACTAGTTGTGATATCTACATGCATGCTTAAACTTGAAATTATCTAGAGTAGATCATACACACCTAACTGCTCGTTTAGAGCCTGTGGAGGCTTAGATTAAATCTCTTTTTTTCAGTTGCATGCAAGTTACATTTTGTTAGTCTTTATCTTACACACATGCATGCACATGTGGGTTACATAATCTCTTAAGTAATCATTTTTTATTTTCTGCAAGTTATTTCCATTGCTTTATTTTCACATGCAATAATCTAATTAAGCAATTTAACTTGCAATCTATTGGTTTAAAGGCTTTAGCCTTCACTTTCAAAGTTTTCAGTTTCACAAGCATTTTCAGTTCTTGACATTTACATGCAATAATTCAACAACTTAAGAACTTAATTTGCAACTTCATTGTTTAAAGGCATGAACCTTCTTATCTTTCAGTTTCAATACTTTGGCATTTTTGAGCAAGCTGCAAGCACTCAAACACACACTGCAATACATTAGCTCATAGGTTTAATAATCAATTTATTAGACTTAATAGGACACCATAACCAACCATCTTTGCCATTTAAAATGGGGTCGGAGGAAGGCAATGAAAGGTGCTAGGTCGGGGACGGTCTCACGATGCGAGGCATCCTTTCCGGGAGTACTCTGATCTTAGGACTGACCTGTGAAGCTAGGGTGGGCCTCGTTGCCTAACTTCTTGAGCATCCAACAGTCACTTGGTAATTGGGGGAGGAAAGTTTTGGGGTGACACTTAGATAGGATTAAAATAAATCACACTTAATCACCTAATTTAATCCTGGGTCCACAACATTGGCATTTCATTTTCACACATTCAAGCACACTGATCTCATTGTCTTTCTATCTACATGCAAGTTAAATTATCTGTTGTGGAATAATATCTAAGTGGTTGTATCTCTGTCATCTGGAGTACTTTACATTTTCAAGCATTTCATCTATCTTGTATTCCTGTATTTGTGGTGTGATCCTTCAAGAAGTGTGCATCCACCTGGAGGCTTTCTCTTGACTGGGTCTTGAGTGCTTTGCGTCTTTTTCCATTGATAAGCAGTCCAACAGAATTCTATCTGTTCTGAGCATGCTTGGCTTGATGTGTTGACGGTTATTTCATCTTGAGTATCTTTGTTTCCTGCACACTTCAAACACTTGTTAGTATATTTGTATATCTTGTATCTAGTCTAGTGTAGCTTGTATATCTGATATATTCTTTTGTATCTAGTTTATCTATCTTGTTGTAACATTTGTAACTTGGTAATCTCTTGTAACGAACATCCCCTTAACTTAGTTGACCCCTTGCCCAATCTTAGGCACTAGTCTTAGTTGTCCTAGGAAAAGGCCTGATTGTCATACATAACTGTTGCATCTTGCATTGTTGCTTAACATTATAGGCTAGATTCCCCTTGGACTTTTAACTTATTAAAACCAACTCCTAGAACATGTAATCGTAAATCTCATCTAGTAACTAGGGTCTACCCCCCTTGGCTTCCCTAGGAGATAGCCTAGACGGAAGAGTTTCAAGTCAAAGTGACAGCGTGGACTTTGAACCTAGGCATTGTGCCTCCGAGGACACACTAAGTGAGCAGGACTTAGCTCACGTCTGCAAGTGTGTATAAGGACGACAACAGATGGTATAGCCGTCTGTATCACAAACGTTGAGAGGTAACACCATCCCATGTTTGTCCCATAGCATAACGCGAAATTTTTATGTAAATTACAATCATATATATTATCCGACATTATTCCATGTGGCAACAACTTTTGTATGCAGTGACTTTCATACACACACATCGGGCAGAGCTGACAGTGCCACCTAACGATATATCCTCTTTCCAAAAAGAAACATGTTACTTTGAAAATGTAGGGTTAATACTAAAATTACTATTAATAATTTAATATCAAGTAATGAAAGATGAAGGTTAGGGTTATGTGGATAAATCAATGTAAAGTGATTGTAGTGCTATTAAAGTTGTATCTGAGAGATGATGCACGTGGGAAAGTGGTAGACATTTATGGATAGCCTCCTTTAGGCTTCGCATCATGTATTCATTACAACAACATTATAACTAGCACAATCACATCGAACATTGTTGGTGTTCGTCGATAGGAATCAAAGAGATGGGGGACCCAGTATAAATGAAAGCCATGAACAATGAGAGGTTTCCATGCAAAATTGTCCAAGGGGAGTTGAAAAGATGGAAGAAATCATGGGACCTCTAGTGTAGAATTTAACTTAAGGATTTGGGCATAGAAGAAGACAATTACTTGGTAGATGAATAAAAGAACTCAAAAATATATCCAAGAATGCTATAGCAAAGGGAAATGAAAGAAACACGCTAATAGAAAACAACTATACTACATAGTACATAGTAAACTTCAACAAGCAAAGGAAAATCAAAATTCAAGACTATTTGAAACTAATCATATCATGGTGTTAAAAACCTGCCATGGCTCTATTATCCCCCACTTTTAGGAATAACTAGGAGATCATGTCTCGAGGCCCACAGGTCCTAGACATGGAGTACTGAGAGTCGGATCGACTTTAGCATGTCCCTGGAGGGCCCATCTTTTCTCCCTTTCAATGCCTCTACCTTGCCAGCAACAACAACATCCATCACCATCGGCTTGGTCTTGTGTCAGAGATGGTTCTTGTTCCATGAGGTAATGAGTCTGGGTATCATGGTATGTGTCACTCTGATCTTCAAAACCTTTGAATATGTGCATTTAATTCCTTTTGTTTCTAACAAATGGTTGGATCTTATGCTTGCCCACTTAACCATGTCTAGGGGGAATGACAGGATGCTCTAGTAAGCCTGTGTCCATAGGTTTTGGTTTGCCACTGGGGGGGTTTCTGAAAAGCCATCGTCTGCTCCTGTCATAGCACCACTTTTTCATCTTGCTTCCCGCTCATCTATCCCATTACACTTGTCCGGGCATTGGGTTGACCTATCATTTGAGGATTGCACCTTACCTCGTGGGAAGAAGGGGCTAAAGGCCCAGAAGGTAAAAGCAAGCTGGCAAAAGATAAAGGCCTAAAAATAGAACCTCGAGATGCTTCGCCCAGGGATCCTCGAGAAAGCAGTAAAAGGCTTCTCAGCAAGAAACAAGAGGGACCCTTAAAAAATAATGAAAAACAAGATCTAGTCAGAGGATAGGGGGTCTCATCATGAGCCAACCTATTAGGTCCATGGGTATTGCGTATGACACTACTAGCAGCTGGTTACCACGCCAGGGTAGTGACTCTTGGTTGCATGGCCTAGAGAAAGGGGGTCTCATCACGAGCCAACCTTCTCATTTATGTGAAAATACTTGTGGGTAACGCTGCCACCACTGGTCACCACGCCAGGGCAGTCTCCCCTGATTAGCTTCTTAAAAAAAAACAAAAAGAATAAAGAATAAAAGGCATGAATTGGGCTTGGAAAAATTGCATCCAGGACATGTGCAGCTCGCCTTCTACAAAGGCATC
>ML796303.1:147967-158468 GCA_009831015.1 Picea engelmannii | reverse complement strand
AACCTGCAATAAGATGAGGGAGAAGAAGGAATGGGAAAGAGTAGGAGAGGAGGACAAAAACATAAACAAAGTTAAGCCAAGGAAATGAGAGAGTTGGGGTTTGGGCTTACCTCTTTAGCTCTTGAAACTTGAATGTTGAAACTCGAGATAGATGGTTCCCTTTGTTCTCTCCTCCAAGCTCCTCTTTGCTCACTCTTCCAAGCTCTCCTTTGCTCTCTCCTCCAAGCTCTCACAAATCTGCACTCTCCTTCAATCTCTCCTTTGCTCTCTCCTCCTCTCCAAGATCAAGCAAACAAAGATGAAAGAATGAGGAGAATGGAGGAGGAAGAGCTCCTTTATTCTCCTCATTCCTTCTCCTAAACCCTAAGCCTAGGTAGGTCCCACTCCCACTCACGAATTATTAAAAAAAAATGTTTTTTTTTTTGAGTTCGCGAGTCCTACGCGGGAGCGTCCAGTCACCGGTCGGGAGCGCACGGGGAGCGTGGTCGGGAGCGAGGGGAGCGAGATGGGAGCGCGCTCCCAAAATTCCGGAGCGCGCTCCAGAGCATGGAGCTCTCGAAATTCCAGGGAGCGTCTTAACACGTTACGGAGGGCGCTCCAGAATTTTAGGAGCGCGCTCCCACCTGCGCTCCTTGGACGCTCCCGCTCGGAGCGCATTCCTGGGCTTAGGAGCGGGGGGGGGGCGCTCCCTGCAACTATGCACTAACCCAATAGGATGCCCTGTCACTTTCCCCAAACTTGTATTGCAGGCTTGTATAATGTCTTTGAGCTTTTAACTGGGGTAATAGGGGTTTTGTGCACTTGTTTAATAATATTGATGATGAGATGTGATTGACATTGCCATGATCCCTGTGACTTATGAGCCCATGGAGGGCATAGCTATTGATGTGTAGGATCATGCCCGACGGACAGGTACCATGTTGGACCGGTACACATGGGGAGATGATCAGTTCATACCTCCATGGGGTTGAAGAGCCCACCAGATGGATGTTGAGACCCCAGTAGGGGGCAAAGACCAGACATAGGGGTTTTCACAGGAGAGAAGGAGGACGACTTGCAGAGGCATCTCGACATAGATTGACCTAGGAAGATTGTGCCCTTTTCAGTGCAACGTTGGCCTTGGAAGGCCTAGGATGTCACCCTTCATGACCATAACGTCACCTAGCAGCATGGACGCTTTGGGAGACAGCTGGGGCAATTTTGGCACGTGTGGAACGTTGGAGAAGCCCAAGGAGGGCTAACGTTTTGCTCCAGGATGTTGCATTTTCCCTAGAAGGGGCTAACGTCACCATAAAAGGGGCATGACGTCTCTCTTTAGCTTGATTAGGGTTTATTTTTAAGCATTTAATGTACAACAGTATGATTTTTAGTATTTTGGCCTTGTCGCCCTTTTTATGACCTAAAAGTAAAATTAGGTCATGGAACTATATAAATTGAGGGTTTTAACCTTCATTTTTTCATCATCTCTCATTCACTCATTTGTGAGGTCTGAAATTTGCGCTACACTTGGAGTTCTTGGCTGAAATTGTGAGGCGCACTTGTTGAAGGAAGTCTTTTATTGGCATTTTTGGCATTTATTTTGGTGGAAGGTGTTACACCTAGGGTTTGCTACTTGATTTCTTGGTTAAATGTAAATAAATTTTTGCAAAACTTCTTGAATGAATGGTTGTAGTGTTGTTTCTCTTGCATTCATGGTTATAATTTTGTCGATTTAAACCCTAGGGGACAAGCACACATAGAAGGTCCTTGTCTCATGTCCCCATTAAGATTTCTAGCCATTTTGTTTGTTGAAGTGAGATAGAGCCTTGCCTTAGCAACGCTCTTCTCTTTCTAGCCCTTGTTGAAGAGGATTGAGCCTTGCCTTAGCAACACTCAAGTCTATCTTCTTCCATGCTAGTCGTTTTACGTTTTTGAAGCTAAGAAGGAGAAAACGCATCAAGGCCTAGTTCCCCTACAGCTTGATGAGCCGATTTTCCCTGGGGTTTGCTTGGTGAAGCCTTGCCATAGCAACACGTTGCCTGCAAAACCTCTTGTCTTAGTTTTATGCCACCTTTTAGAGCTAGCCGTTTTTTCCATTGAGCTAAGGAAGGAGGAGAGAGCACTGAGGCCTAGTTCCCCTACACCAAAGTGAGCCTCTCTCCCCTAGGGTTTTGTCCTTGAGTCCTTTCCATAGCAACACTTCAAGGCTTAACCCTCCTGTCCTTAGTCTTACCATCATATTTGATCCTTCAACTTCTGAGTCCTCCTTTTGACTCCATTAACCCTAGGAACGCACTGATCTAAGACCTAGCGTGTGAGTACTTGTGATAAAAAACAACTCTTAATACTTTGAACAAAACCCTAACTATTCGAACCCTAGCCTATACTAACCCTACTAACTCATTTGCTGTCGTCATCCTTTGCTATTATCATCATTGTGCAACTATCGTTTTACCTATGAGCAATTGAATGGTTGTTAAAAGGCATTACCTGAATGAAGTGTTAATTGTTACATTGAATGCCATACTCTTTCAACATTTATTGAAGAAGTGATTTTGTACATCGTTGCTATTATATAAGCATTGACTTGGTCAATATTTATTTCTCAATTTCTTATATATCAGATAGTCATTTATTATATGAAGTACTAATCAAGTGAGTAAGCTTGCATATAAATATTTCTTGTTGCTTTGTCTCGGGCAGGTGCATCTCCTTTTGGTTATACTTCTCTTTATTGGCTATTTAGCTGGACTATCTGCTCGGTGGTGACTTGTGAGGGTGATTTTATCTTTTAGCCTTCAATCCTTTGCCTTCTCAAAAGCCCAGGTCACTAGGGATGGCTCCCCTGGGCCTTACCTCCTCAAACAGAAAGAACCTTCCCATCGAGGTGACATTGGGTGGGATTGGTTCAGTTACGCTAGTTTGCCTTTTTACTCTGTCCTTTATCCTAACTACAAACTGTGCGATAACATTTTGGCGCCGTTGCACTGAGTCAAACTTTCCTCAAAAGACGACAATTTTCGGTACGACTTGCCTCTAGAGTCTTAATCTTACAAGCTTACCTGGCGACTCCACTTAGGGTGTTTTCCCTTATCTTTTGATAGTTTCAAGAAAATTATCTGGCGACTCCACTGATGACGAAGCCAATTATGACTTCACAATGTGATCCGGGAAACTACAAGCCTTTAGACATGAGTAAAATCCTGGGATATTCTAGACAAATGCCCCCCTGGTATAAAAAATGGCTCCCTAAATTCACTGGCATCGATAGAAAAAGACCCGACTATCACATGAGCAACTTCTGGGCTTTCTTTCAGCACCACCCTGTCAGTGATGATGCTGAAGACTTGGTAATGAAACTTTTCTCTGCCACTCTGCATGGGGATGCTAAAAGATGGTATGATAATCTTCCAACTGCCAGCATCACATCTATGGACCAGTTAGAAGAAATCTTTCTCATGAGGTGGGGCATGAAATTGGAAGATATCCAATCATTACTGAAAGGACTCGAATGCATAAAACAAACAGAGGGTGAGACTGTCAGAGCTTTCGAGGTAAGATTTCAGAAGTTGCTACAGTAGATTCCTAAAAGCCATTGTCCTAAAGGCAAGTACCTCTTGTATCTCTATACCAATGGACTTCTAGGGCATTTGAGCTTCCTACTAAATAAAAAGGGTCCAAAAACACTCACAGAAGCTCACAACATGTCCATTCAAATCGAGGTAAATCTCTCCTTGTCCAAAATCAATGACCATACTGTGGACACTCTCAGCTTGATAAAACTAGTTTCCCTTGAAACCTTTACTGATGATCCACAAGAAAGAAGGGAACAAGTTTTTGACCAGCAGAATGAAGACATGATTGAGGAGCTAGAACCTAAGCAAGATGATGAAGTACCAACTTGTGCTCCTCCCTCTGATGAGGCCATCCAAGAGCCCTTTTCTCCTGCACAACAAAAGTACGATGAGGTTAGTTGCTTTCCATTTTAGGATTCCAATAACACCTTGTCCCATGATTTAGAAAATGAAGGAGAAATGGAATTCCCGAAAGAAGTAGACCTTCCTTGCTGCACAATTGAAGATGAAGGGGTAGTTTCTGAGGATGAGACCATAACGCATGTTGAAAGCACCCAAGTCCTCAAAGCTCCTGCACGAGAAGAAACAATAAGTTTTCCTCCTCCCCAAGATTTTGATGATGCTCTACTTTATGATGGGGAAGATGAGGAGGAGATAAGTAAGTCCTTGAATGCTTCAAATCTTGCATGTTATGATACCGATAGTGACATAGTTGATAACATTGATGAGTTCATACATGTTGGGAGACGTAGGTGGGATGCAGTTGGTTATGATATGGACCCCATTTATGACATCGAGAGTCATCTCCAAGTGTTGCCTTTGCAATTATCACAGCAAGTTACTCTTGACCAGTGGCAACAAGGAGATGAGATTTTTACCGATGCTCCCCAAACACCCAAGGTTGACCAAGTACCATATTTTCTTGACAATTTTTGGTCTTACCTTGAGGGTTTTGATGAGTACTCCTCCGAGCACTTGGATTTATTCTATGAAGATGATTATCAACCAACGTTGTGCTCTAGTTTTGATAGGAATGAGAACAATGTTTTCCCAAAGAAGGATTCTCGTGACATATTTCTCAAGCCACCTCTTATTACTTTACCTTGCTATGTCATTAAAGGTGTAATTGGGAATCATATCTTTTGTGTCGAGTTTCCTCTGAGGCAAACCCTAGAGTCCGAGGGTTGGTTGAGAATTACAAGTTTAAGTCTATCATCTCGACGTTTCAACTTTCCCTTAAGAGTTTGCTAGTCATCTGCCAGATTCTTGTCAGTCCCTTCAGAGTGTGAGGATGTCTTGGGTAGCCAGTTTGCAGAGCTGTTGAGACGGTGTTATGAACCTTGGACTTTTTATGACCCCCCTCCTGAAGTGGATTGAGCACTTTCATGAGAGATTGACGTGGCATGATTTTATCCCTCCCACCCGCCTCCATGAGTTAGACTTTGTGATTTCCGATAATATGATATATATTCTAACCCATGTCATTTTTGTGCTTGACTTATCACTATTTTGGTTTATGATGAAGCACAAAGGCAGGTATCGTGGAACGTTACTGGATTGGCTTCACTGGTTGTTTGACTACACCCAACATCCAGCCAACAGGTAAGTGCAGGTAAGTAGGTAGGCATTTTTGCATTCATGTATTATACCATTTGCGTTGCATGTTAGTTTTCTTTCACATTCACACTTATGATTGTTTTGTTTCAGTTTTATATATATATATATATATATATATATATATATATATATGTTGGGGTGGTATCACCACCCCAATCGGTTACTAATCTTTGCTATTAAGATCAAGCAGGTAAACAGGTTATACCAGAGATGCTGAGGTTCTCATGTGCTCTACGGTGAGCACATGTCCCCGAGTTGGAGCCAGATGTTATCCTCCACTTTTAGGGATAACTAGGAGATCCTGTCTTGAGGTCCACAGGTCCTAGACATGGAGTACCGAGAATCGGATCGACTTTAGCATGACCCTGGAGGGCCCATCTTTTCTCCCTTTCAGCGCCTCTACCTTGCCAGCAGCAGCAACATCCATCACCATCGGCTTGGTCTTGTGTCAGATATGGTTCTTGCTCCATGAGGTAATGAGTCCGGGTATCATGGTATGTGTCACTTTGATCTTCAAAACCTTTGAATATGTGCATTTAATTCCTTTTGGTTCTAACAAATGGTTGGATCTTATACTTTCCCACTTGACCATGTCTGGGGGGAATGACAGGATGCCCTAGTAAGCCTGTGTCCGTAGGTTTTGGTTTGCCACTGGGGGGATTTCTGAAAAGCCATCGTTCGCTCCCGTCATAGCACCACTTTTTCATCTTGCTTCCCGCTCATCTATCCCATTACACTTGTCCGGGCACTAGGTTGACCTATCATTTGAGGATTTCACCTTACCTTGTGGGAAGACGGGGCTAAAGGCCCAAAAGGTAAAAGCAAGCTGACAAAAGATAAAGGCCTAAAAATAGAACCTCGAGATGCTTCGCCTAGGGATCCCCGAGAAAGTAGTAAAAGGCTTCTCAGCAAGAAACAAGAGGGACCCATAAAAAATAATAAAAAACAAGATCTAGTCAGAGGATAGGGGGTCTCATCACGAGCCAGCCTATTAGGTCCATGGGTATCTAGCAGTATGACACTACTAGCAGTTGGTTACCACGCCAAGGTAGTGACTCTTGGTTCCATGGCCAAGAGAAAGGGGGTCTCATCACGAGCTAACCTTCTCATTTCTGTGAAAATACTTGTGGGTAACGTTGCCACCACTAGTCACCACGCCAGGGTAGTGTCCCCTGATTACCTTCTTAAAAAAAAGCAATAAGAATAAAGAATAAAAGGCATCAATTGGGCTTGGAAAAATTGCATCCAGGACAAGTGCAGCTTGCCTTCTACAAAGGCACCCACAGGTAAAACTTTGCACTCCCTTGCTCTCACTGCACCCATTGTCAAGACATCCCTTATCCACATCACCCACTTACATGGCTTAGATGAAATCTCTTCCGGAAACTTTCCTCTTCCAGTGGACACTAGCCCAATAGGACGCCCTGTCACTTTCCCCAAACTTGTATTGCAGGCTTGTATAATGTCTTTGAGCTTTTAACTGGGGTAATAGGGGTTTTGTGCACATGTTTAATAATATTGATGATGAGATGTGATTGACATTGCGACGATCCTTGTGACCTATGAGCACATGGAGGGTGTAGTTGTTGATGTGCAGGATCATGCCCAACGGACAGGTACCATGTTTGACCGATACACATGGGGAGATGATCAGTTCGGACCTCCATGAGGCTGAAGAGCCCACCAGATAGATGCTGAGACCCTAGTAGGGGGTAGAGATTGGGCAGAGGGGTTTGCACAGGAGAGGAGGACGTCTTGCAAAGGCACCCCGACAGAGCTTGACCTAGGGGGATTGTGCCCTTTTCAGTGGAACGTTGGCCTTGGAAGGCCTAGGACGTCACCCTTCATGACCATGACGTCACCTAGCAGCATGGATGCTTTGGGAGACAGCTATGGCAATTTTGGCACGTGTGGCAGGTTGGAGAAGCCCAAGGAGGGCTAACGTTTTGCTCCAGGATACTACATTTTCCCTAGAAGGGGCTAACATCACCCTAAAAGGGGCATGGCATCTCTCTTTAGCTTGATTAGGGTTTAATTTTAAGCATTTAATGTAAAATAGTATGATTTTTAGTATTTTGGCCTTGTCGCCCTTTTTATGACCTAAAAGTAAAATTAGGTCATGGTACTGTATAAATTGAGGGTTTTAACCTTCATTTTTTCATCATCTCTCACTCACTCATTAGTGAGGTCTGAAATTTGCACTACACTTGGAGTTCTTGGCTGAAATTGTGAAGCGCACTTGTTGAAGGAAGTCTTTTATTGGCAATTTTGGCATTTATCTTGGTGGAAGGTGTTACAACTAGGGTTTGCTACTTGATTTCTTGGTTAAATGTAAGTAAATTTCTGCAAAACTTCTTGAATGAATGGTTGTAGTGTTGTTTCTCTTGCATTCATGGTTATAATTTTGTCGATTTAAACCCTAGGGGACAAGCACACATAGAAGGTCCTTGTCTCATGTCCCCATCAAGATTTCTAGCCATTTTGTTTGCTGAAGTGAGATAGAGCCTTGCCTTAGCAACCCTCTTCTCTTTCTAGACCTTGTTGAAGAGGATTGAGCCTTGCCTTAGAAACACTCTAGTCTATCTTCTCCCATGCTAGCCGTTTTACGTTTCTGAAGCTAAGAAGGAGAAAACGCATCAAGGCCTAGTTCCCCTAAACCTTGATGAGCTGATTTTCCCTAGGGTTTCCTTGGTGAAGCCTTGCCATAGCAACACGTTGCCTGCAAAATCTCTTGTCTTAGTTTTATGCCACCTTTTAGAGCTAGCCGTTTTTGCCATTGAGCCAAGGAAGGAGGAGAGAGCATTGATGCCTAGTTCCCCTACACCAAAGTTAGCCTCTCTCCCCTCGAGTTTTGTCCTTGAGGCCTTGCCATAGCAACACTTCAAGGCTTGACCCTCCCGTCCTTAGTCTTACCATCATATTTGATCCTTCAGCTTCTGCGTCCTCCTTTTGACTCCATTAACCCTAGGACCACACTGATCTAAGGCCTAGTGTGTAAGTACTTGTGATAAAAGACAACTCTTAATACTTTGAACAAAACCCTAACTATTCTAACCCTAGCCTAGACTAACCCTACTAACTCATTTGCTGCTGTCATCCTTTGCTATTATCATCATTGTGCAGCTATCGTTTTACCTATGAGCAATTGAATGGTTGTTAAAAGGCATTACCTGAATGAAGTGTTAATTGTTACATTGAATGCCATACTCTTTCATCATTTATTGAAGAAGTGATATTGTACATCGTTGCTATTATATAAACATTGACTTCGTCAGTATTTATTTCTCAATTGCTTATATATCAGATAGTCATTTATTATATGAAGTTCTAACCAAGCGAGTAAGCTTGCATATATATATTTCTTGTTGGTTTGTCTCGGGCAAGTGCATCTCCTTTTGGTTATACTTCTCTTTATTGGTTGTTTAGCCGGACTATCTGCTCGGTGGTGACTTGTGAGGGGGATTTTATCTTTTAGCCTTCAATCCGTTTCCTTCTCAAAACCCTAGGTTATCGGGGACGTCTCCGTTGGGCCGTACCTCCCTAAACAGAAAGAACCTTCCCATTGAGGTGACATTGGGTGGGATTGGTTCAATTACGCCAGTTTGCCTTTTTACTCTGTCCTTTATCCTAACTACAAACTGTGCGATAACAGGCTCAATGAAGAACCAACTTCCACAGTCTCCAATGTGAAACAAGAAGATGGGAGTAAACCAAGGATTTGTGGGAGGAAAGGTTGTGTAGGATATGAGGGAACAGTGAAAGTGGAAGTGAAGCAACACTTCCTTCTTTGTTGCACTATGTCCTCACACATCAGAAAAAGGACTAAAGCTGAACTGAGCTTTGGGAAGTCGCGTTCCAAAAGGACAAGTAGGGGCCACTACAAGACTGGTTGAGAGACAAATGTAGGAAATAAAAGAGTTGTTAAAGAAGAGTCTATCAGGGCAAACAAGGCAGCCCTAATTTTATGATATTTTTGTACTATAACCAAGAATTGGGTATTACAATTTTCTTTTTTCTTTTCATTGCTATTTTCTCTCATTTAAGGTCACCGTTAATGGTTACATGCATTTGTTCTTTTATTCATTAGTTGTTTTCTAGTGTGCAATTTACAAGTCACACAAGTTGTAACCACTTTTTTGTTTCATATAACCTATGGTCTTGTTAACACACAATCTAGCACCTTAGTGCAAATCCTTCACAAGGTGCCAAGACTAGTGGAACATTGGAAGATGTTATCATTGCCACCTAGGCAACAACTTCCCTCTTTTTAGTGAAGGATTAAAACCAACACAAGGGAGGATTCCTTGGTTGGACTTGTGACTCTTAAGGCAAGACACAATTGTTAAATTCTAAATTCAACACCCGATAGTTAATTCGAAGTAAACCCTTGCTGTAAATTAACTCATTAAGCAAATTACTGAATAAAATCACGACTGAGTTTTAACAGAACATTATAGTGGAAGCATAAATAATGAAACAATACACATTGCACATGAGATTTTTGGGTAAATTACCCCTGGAAAAACCCCGAAGGGAAAACCAGTTCTGAGTTAATTTTATTAGATAAAATCTAGGCTCTCGTCCTGGGATAATGACCCACCTGAGGAATAATACAATGCAACAAATATCCTATCCTATCACACCTGGGTGCTATCTCCCTTGCGGCCCCTTGTTCCTTTCCCTTGACCCTACCCACTCACACTTGGATGAAATGTCCTTCTCACCCAATCAATGAGATTTCACTCACTCAATCTGTATGTGTCTCATCCTCTCACTTAGGCTTCCTTTTATAATGTTGAGTTAACCCTACATCCAAAACCCTAGATCATCTCTAAAGTGATCAAACGCTGATAGTAGATCTCACCTTCACTTTAGATCTAATGGCTAGGATTTAACTAACTCACTTAAGTTACTAATGCCAAAAAATTAGGCATTTAACTTAATTAAACTCCATTAATCATAACAATGCGTTCACTTTAATTATTACTCAATTAAAGTAAATTCCCCAAGTCCGGAGAGGTATTAGTGATGACTTCCACAAGCGAGATACCAAGCCAATGTGGAAGTACATGTCCCTTGATAAATACATCAACACTCCCTCTTAGCAAGGAAGGTACTTTATCCACCCGAAGGTGAAGTACATGTCCGATGCTAAATACATCAACACTGCCTCTTAGCGAGGAAGGTACTTTAGCCACCGAAGGTGGCTTTGTCTTTGCTATCATATCCGCTACCATGGTTGCTCTCCAATCCACCTAATCGACTGCTCCCTCTGAACATAAAGCTATCCCTTCCATCTCGTTCGGGCCCTTCTTCGAAGACTTGCTGCC
>ML796303.1:123288-136798 GCA_009831015.1 Picea engelmannii | reverse complement strand
AGCCACTCTTGCTTCTTCTTGAACGCATTCTTCCCAAAGACTGTCAAAGTGTAGTTTCTCCTTTCTGGCACAAATAGTTTGGATGAATGCATCCCAAGGTCTTGTGAGACCATTAAGGGTTGTCATTATGAGTTCGTCTTCATGTAGAGTATCACCAATTGTTTCTAGTTGTTCCATGAATTATGATATTCTAGAGAAATACTCTTGAACTGTTTCTCCTTTTTGCATCCTTGTACTTTTGAGTTGATTTCTTAGATTCATCTTCAGGTTGATGTTCTTTCCTTCATACATCTTGGTTAGGGCATCAAACATTTCTTTTGGAGTCTTCTTTGAAGCCACTTGAGGAATCTAGTGATCTTTAATAGAATCTGCAATGATTCTTTTGGCCCTAACTGTGTCCAAGCTCAAGTCGTTTGGCTCTCGGTACTCCATGTCTAGGACCTGTGGGCCTCGAGACCTAATCTCCTTAGTTATCCCTAGGATAGGGGATAACATGGCCTATATATTTTTATGGAAAACAAAGTCTTCTAGACAAATTGTACTATTGAAAATGTGCTATTAAAGCAATGAATCTAACACAACACCATGCAACTTAAATTTTATTCATCTTCTTGTTGTAAAAGAAACAACAAAGAAACATAAAGTTTGCATGTGCATGACCTGAACTACATGCTGATTAGTCATAAAATTATTCAGTGTCAATGGTAGTAATCAGTGGAGCAGATATTTCAACTTTCTACTCCAGTTGACTAGAATTCCTTGTGGAACAAATAATTAAAATGTAAACTCTTCGAGATCCACTATGCTGTTTAGTCATAAAATTATTCAGTGTAAATGGTAGCAATCAGTGGAGCAGATGTTTCAACTTTCTACTCCAGTTGACAAGAATTCCTTGTGGAACAAATAATTAAAATGTAAACTCTTCAAGATCCACTATGCTGATCAGGTACTGGGCCTCAGAGATACATTACAATCAGCTTACTCAAGGACAAAACAATCACAAGATTAAATTGGCCTTTTCAAGTCAAGCAGCATAATACCTCGTAGAATTTCTTAATTACAATTTAATCATTTTCTGTATGCAGTGATTAAATAGAATAAATGACAGGAAAGTACACATCTGTGATAGACTCGGGGAACAGATACAAACTACTTAACCATAATTCTATAGACATCTAGATTTTACATTGATGTTTATTTAAAGATAAATGATAAGAGAATAATGGATACATTTGTAACTGATAGTAAAGAGAATACAAAAATCGGGTGTTCATAATCATGCAGAAACGGTTTATTTAGCAGCATTTACGATAATTATATCACCTGATATGCAGCAGATGGATCACCAAATATATTGAATTCTGCAAATGGATTACTGTGATAGCCAGTAAATAAGTTCCCAC
Organism: Picea engelmannii; assembly: GCA_009831015.1. Lineage (NCBI taxonomy): Eukaryota > Viridiplantae > Streptophyta > Pinopsida > Pinales > Pinaceae > Picea > Picea engelmannii. Next base: position 135,395 of record ML796303.1, on the reverse strand, counting down.
GATCCCCGCACTGTCCTGGTGTGCAAGAAGAGCTCGCATTTACAGGGCAGCATCCTGTAGGATTTCGCGACCTAACACCACCACCCATTATATAAATGTGTTCCACATTCTTCTTTAAATGAGGATGTGTCATGAGAAATATTGCGAAGTTTGTGTGTGCACCAATGAGCAATACAATAGTTGGACCTGATGACAATGCTTCAAGCATCACCTCTTGTGCAGTTGGCTGTTTTAAAGGTGAATAATGCCTTTCTCCCTGAATAGACCCAACAGGTGAAGACACAAATAATTAAGGCACACTGCATCGATAACTGAAAACAAGCAATTATTTGAAGAACAATCCAATTTCAGATCTTTAAAAATCTTCCCCTGCTATAGTGCCAAATCTCAAACTAAAATAACAGACATTTTTTACTTGTTTGGTTGGAGTAAAGTTGGGTGCTTTGGTTGGTTATCTCATAGTTTTCTTAATTTAGAAAATGTTTCTATTATTTTTTTCTATTAAAACGTTTCAAAGTTACTTCTAAGATATGAAGAGTCGGTACTAGTCATCAATATATGTTTCATACTAAACAGAAAATGAAGAAGAGTTGCAATGCATACTAATAATCAAACCTTAGCATGAACTTATCTAAACATAAAACATAGTTGAAAAGGGGCATATAATTTATTTATATAGAATTCGCAAAGATAATTGTTGCTTTGTTTGTTAAAACTGTACCAATTGCAATGATTCAGGACGTCAATGCCATTCTACCAGAACCGAACAATAGTTCAAATATTTGATGCTCTCCAACAAAATGAAATTTTCAGGAATGCAATACTTCAAGATAGTTTAAAAGTCAACTTTGGACAAAAGATTGACAAAGACATAAGGAGTTGGGAGCATCAGGCAGATGCGCAGGACCTGATGCATTTCATAGTGAAGACAATTATGTTTTGATTTTCCACAAACTTTTGGGATGAATAAATGATTCTTTAATCATTCCATTCTTTTTTTAAGAAGATAAGACGAGTTAAGATAAAATAAGTTTATTAATGTCTAACAAATGGCCGAAGGTAGGTAAATGGGAATACTCGGTATATAAGTGGCGAAAGTGGGATTGCAAAGTTCACTCCTATAAAAGCAAGAATCAATGCCAACCTAAAATATCTAAGCACATATATCTCAATGTCAAAATAGAAGAAATACAATGCTTTGGAGCTGAGTACAAAGGAACCTCAATGATACGAGGGCTTGCAGTTGGACAAAGTAGAGAGGGGGTCCATCTTTGAAAGGGAAGCTTTCCTACCATCCGAGGCTGAAGGAAAGAAGCTTTGTATACAAAACTAGTTGAAGGAGATGGATCTGGTTTGGGGGATGTCTCTCTTTGGATGAGGTGTCCTATTGCTACGAGCTGGTAAAAGGGCATTGCTTGCTGGTTTGGTGTGAACTAACTCGAGACCCTATGTGACAACTCCACATGAGTCTCATTGTCGGGGGCTTTTCTACCTTTGGGAGTCTAACACATTTGAGAGCTGAATTGGTGTTGCACTCTACCTACCTCTTGGTGTCCCTATTTGGAAGCACCAGGAAGAAAGTTGTGATCCTTTGAGTAGTGTCTTGTCGAGTGGGGGGCCAACGAATGTGATCTTTGAGCCTGAGGGCCTCTCCCAAGTATAAGGCTAGGCACCGTTGGTCTGGGTATCAGAAAAAGGTGGAGAGGGAGTTATGGAACTCCATGAACAAGGAATGGAACCAACCACGTATCTCATAATAACGCGAACATTTGAAAATAAAGTGCTCCATTTGTCTTTGTCTCCTATATATGGCATATCTGACATAACCTATCCTCATGTGGTATCTGGGACTTTGCTTCCACACAAAGTTGATGAGATCCCACTTGGAATTGGCCTAGGGAAATCATGACTCCATGCATCCACTGTCGAAACATGTAAGGAGGCCACACTATGAGGTCATATATGAGCTTCGTGAAGTGCTCTACATAAATGGCCATCTTTGGTCTCAAACCTCCAAAGGGGGAAATCAAAGCGACTTGGATATATTGCCTATAAATATCCTCCTTGATAATCCCATTCATCTCCTACTTATTAGGAAAGAGGTGGCTAGGAGCATCCAAAGAGTACCTAAATGGGGGAGGTTGGTCGATTGAGATCTCGACTTACTGAAGGAAACAAGAAAACCTCTGAATACTAGCACTGTGCTCTCCTGGAAGGAGGGGCAAATTGAGCAATGGCTTCCAAAGATTGGTAGGAAAGACATGGGTACAAGTCTCTACCTATTCTAGTGTCGGAAAATCTTCGAAGGCGATGTAGTAGCTCTACTAGACTAAATGTGTCTTATATTTCATTACCAAGATTTTAAGAGCCTCACAATTTTTAACACTTCTATTGTACTAGCACATTATCTTATACTCTCTTTTAGCTTTTTATTATCTTTCTTTAGCTAGACACCTAGCAACTAATCTCTAGTTGGCTTTTAGATCTTAGATCTTATTATCTTTATCACTTTGTACCAACATTGGATGTACTTTCTTAGTCCCTTTGACCTAATTTTGTGGTCTAAAGATTAATACAAATATCTTATCTTATTATCTTATTGGTGCATACAAATGCATTCCAGTTTTTTAAGGAGATACTAAGTTGCACGAAACGAGGAAACGTTTCTAAGTTTTCGAAAGTGAGACGGTACGAAACAAGCTCCCCAAAAATGGAAACGTCGGGGAAAACGTCGTATATAAAAAAATTAAAATATATATTATATATATATATATATATATATATATATATATATATATATATATAGTTCTTTTAACGCGTTTCTAGAAATTTCTTTTTGAAATGAAAAAAAAAGCTAGAAAATCAATTTTATTCTCATTGGAGAATATAGAAAATGCAAAAAAAAAATATAATTGACTGTTTGGGGGCCCCACGACCCCCTATTTTTTTCTTATTTCGCTTTAGAATGCCCGAAACGTCGGTTGTACGGGCCGGTACGGCCGAGAAACACCGTCAGCCGTACCGTACGATGTTTCCAAATCGGGAAACACCGTACGGTAAGACTGGTGGCGTTTCTCGGCCGTACTGACATTTCGTTTTGTTTCGGGGGGGAAACAGGAGGGGGTACCGTTTCCTGCAACTTAGAGGAGATATTTTGTAAAGCTAAGTGCGTACAACAAATGCATTTTGATTTTTAAGGTGAATCTTCTTATTTAAAGGTGTCTTTATAAAACTAACTTTACCCAAGAAGGGCGCTGCCATAGAGGGTGTCTTGTGACATGATTTATCCCATTTTTAGCAGTCGACAGAGTACACTAGCCAAGGAGTCTCTCTTTGTGATTGGCAACGTGTAAACCATGATGGAGGGCATTCCCTTTATCCTATTTTCGTCTTTGTTTGATGCATGTTTACCCAACAAGGAGGAGTGCACTGTCGAGAAGGATATTTTATGACCTCTTTTGTGCTAAATTTACCTGCAGTGAAGGTGCACCCATTATTGGTTATCGTATAATATTTTTAGCAGTAGTTACGTGTGTTATCCCCATTTTGTGGATAACTAAGGAGATGATGTATCGAGGCCCACAGGTTGCAGATATGCAGTGTCGAGAGACTACATGACCAACAATACCCTTTGCACAGATAGAAAACCCACTCACCACCACAGATGGTCACAGGTTTACAGATGGCTTCCACCACACCAGTTGGCTTCCAGAAGGCAGTGGGCCTTGCTCCATGAGGTACAAGTCAATATTATGGTGAGCATCATTTCAATATTTAAGCCATTTGATTATGTTGTATCTTGGATTGCTCTAGATTTCATGATATGTGCTTGGACATTATGCCTTTTTCCTTGCTTCACCTTGGTGGTTGACATTGTGCTCTAGTAAGTGGTTTTCTTTGGGAATGGGTTTGCTTCTAGGAAATCCCTTAATGAGCACTCGTACCGTTCCCAACCATACTTACCATTTTCCATCATTATTCCCCTCTGTTTCCTTATCTCTTGGGATTTTAGGGTGTATTGACCCAAGAAGGGGTTGTCCCTCATTCTATGTGAAGAAGGGGATAAAGGCCTAGAAGGGTTRGTGTTGGGTAAAAGATAAAATCCATATATGAACCTTCCAGATGCTTCGCCCAGGGATCACCCAAGAAAGCAATAAAACACTTATCTTTGAATAAAAGGGGACCCATAATATAACAAAGAAATGCCTAAAAGGTAGATTGAAGGATAGGAGGTCTCATCATGAGCTGACCTATCACGTCCATGGATATCTAGTGGTATGACATTGTCATTATCTGGTCACCAAACCAGGGTAGTGACTCTCAGTTGCATGGATGAGAGAAAGGGGGTCTCATCACGAGCCAACCTTCTCATTTGCATTAGGAATTTGTGGGTGACATTGCCACCATTTGGTCACCACGCCAGGGCAGTGACCTTCAATCTCTCCTTGTGCTATTATGAAAGAAAATATAAAGAAAGAAAGATAAAAGACAAATGATGGGCTTGGAAAAAGTGCATTGCGAACGAAGGTACCACACACCCTCTACAAAGGCATCCATGAATGAGACATTATGACCCCTAGTATGTCATGAGCCCTATGCCCAATGAGTCTTAATCCCATCCACCTCATACACTTTACACGGCTTAGAGAGGGACCTCTTGGAGGCTCTCCTTGGCCTAGGGCAAGATCTACCCAATAGGACACCTCGTTAACCCTCCCATACTTGAGCTTGACAAGTCACATAGTGTCTTTGAGGTGTTAATTGTTTGATATAGTAATCTATGATGCACATGCTTAGATGGCTCATCTATTGATTGGATCGACTTATCATGATGTTATGACTTGAGATCCTTGGAGGGCATGTTCATTTGTCTTTGCAGGACCTAGCTGGTGGACAGTTTTGGGAGAACAATCCTAGCTTGGGCTTCCATGGGGCTACAATCCCACAGGTTGGATGCTAGGGGCCCACATGCCATATGAGAGAGAGATGACTTGGACGGCCTTGATGATGACTTGGATTACCTAGCCCACCCATTGCTTTCCAAACGATTTGCCCAGGAGGGGCAAAACGTCCCACTTTTGAGCATGACGTCATGATATTGGGGGCTAGGGCTTGGTGGTGAGGTGCCACTCATTTGCACTTGGACGTTTTTTAGGAGAAGAGGGTTTTCACCATGATGAGATCACTTAGATGCTTGACACATGGCCTTGGGAGGCCCTTCCATGTTTCTCCAACATCAACGACCTCCTCAAAGTGGCAAAACATCCCCTAAAGGGGTGGCGTCATCCTAGATTAGGGTTTAATTTATGCAAAAGATGAAATTTTAAGTGAATTGTTTAATATTATTGTATTAAGGGGTTGTTAACCCCTAATCTTGTGTTTTACTCCTTATTTTGTGGACAAGCCATGTTGGCTAATTTTTGTATAAATAGAGATCATAAGATCTCATTTTGAATCATAACTCTCATCTTGTGAGAGGTTTTGGTCTGAAATTTTCAGCGTCCTTAGCTCTTTTATCTCTTGTGCACTTGTCTTATGGCTAATTTTATGAATGGTTGATGGAGGAAGGCCTTGCACTAGCTTTGGATGATGCTTTCTAGCTCTTGTGGTGAATTATCTTAGCATTTCTCTTGATATTGGTATGGTTTTTACTCTCTTGCTATCATTTAGATCAAGTCAAGTTGTGTTATGCTAGGAGCTAGGTGGGAAGTATAAGGGCATACACCCCCACCAAAGTCTTTACCTTTTTTGCTTGCTTCATCTCATTGATTAAGGGTTTTCTAAGAGAAGTATAAGGGCATACACCCTCTTAGCTTAAACCCTAGCTTAGAGAAACTTGCCTTGGGAAGTAAAAGGGATCACACCCCCAAGGAGGTAGCTTCTCTAAGCTCCTTGTGACTCCATTAACCCAATAGTAAAGGCACTAGTCATTGATTTGTTGCATTGGAGATATAAAATTATTGCATTGGGAAACGTGAATTTCGGTCATTTTTGCTTCTTGCTAAGTGGATTGTTTTCCTTGTGCCTTGGGCACCTCACAGCCACTATGGCGTACCCATATAGGGGCTACTTCTTGCTGATGTTACAAAATAGCATCTTCAACCATTAAGGCTGTAGAAACCGCAATTTACTTGCTTTAATAATTCTCTTATCAACCATTGGTTTTTGTTCAAAGTTTGTATCTAAGTTGCACGAAATGGGGAAATGTCTGGAAGTGTTGGAGCACCTACAGTTTGTGTTTGTCTCATCATAAAGACGATACCCCTTGGTGGTATTTGAGTACCCCAAGAAGATGCACTTCTGACTCCTTGCATCAAGCTTGCTTCTTTGCTCCTTAGGAATCAAGGCATAGCAGGTGGAACCAAAAACCCTAAGATACCTCACTGAAGGAATGTGGCCATACGACATTTCATAAGGAGTCTTGTTTTTAAGAGCATGAGATGGACACTTGTTTTTGACATAAACTGCACATAGAACCGCATCAGCCCAAAAGATCAATTTAACATTCTTGAAAAACATCATGGAATGAACCATATTTAGGAGTGTCCTGTTCATTCGTTTAGCTACACCATTATGTTGGGGATTGTATGAAACTGTGGTTTGATGTTTAATCCCATGTTGGAAAAGGTAGCTTTCAAATTCATTAGATGTATATTCTCTTCCATTATCAATGCAAAGAGAGCCAATATGAGACTGAGCTTCATTTTGAATCCATACATGAAAATTTTTAAAAGTTTCAAAAACTTGTGATTTATCTTTTAGCAAGTACGCCCAACACATCCTGGTGTAATCATCAATAAAAGTCATGATATATTTGTTTCCATTTGCAAAATAAACAGGTATAGGGCCACACAAATCAGAATGAATCAATTCAAGTTTTCTACATGCTTTGGAAGTAGAATCATGAAAGGGTTGTTTGTTGTGTTTTCCAAGGATACAAGCATCACATTGCTTCAATTTCCTAGGAGTAGTAGGCCAACCGGAAACACCATTCTTTCTCAATAAACATAGACTATCATAATTACTATGGCCAAATCTAGCATGCCATAAAATACTACATGGAATTATACCTGCATCATGATGAGAGAGGTATGCAACATTTTGTGTATGGACAATTGTCCCTTTTAGTTTCAACAATTTTCCATCTTCCATTCCAGTCATGACAACCACTTTGTCAGAATCCTTCCTTATTTCAACTTTGCTACCGAACATATGAACAGAGTGGCCTTGTTGTCTGATTTGCACAGGGACAACAAGTTTCTTTGCAACTCAGGAAGATAGAGTACATTGTGCAGAAGAAAATCTGGGAGTCCAGGCAACTTAAGCCTAATGGTGCCCATTCCCGAAGGTTTGAGACTTGATCTATCTGCAAAGTACATTGCGCCATCTACGTTGTCATCGAAGTCTTCGAAGAAATCTCTTCGAAATGTCATGTGAGAGGTTGTGCCTGTGTCAAGAAGCCATGCATCTCCCTAAGAAGCAAGTGAAGCTTTAAACAAATCTTTAGTTACTCCTACATTGCAATGGGCAACAACGTAATGAGCAGGTGCCTTACCTTTCATTGGTTCTAAAGTTCTATCTCTGCCTTCTTTCTGACTTTGTATTTCTTCTTTGATCTTTTGCCATGGTACTCTCCAATTAGTAGCTTCATGTGACCCATTCATTCCGCAACGGTTACAATGAAGGTCGGATTTTTTACGAGGATTATGCCAACCCCCCCTGCCTCTGAGCTTCTTCTTTCTGCATCCTTTCATTTCTTACTAGAGTAGTTGTGATTTTGAGCCCGTTGCCACCTTCAAGATCATGTACCAACAACAAGAACAAGAGGTTTGCTTACAATGAATGTAAGATCAAGGGTACTCTCATTATAATTTGATAAGATATTTACAAAATTGTTTTCTTTGAGGTATAAACTGCAACATAATGGATGTTAAGATGGTCCACTAGTCAGCATGAAAATCATAAGGATGAAAGGTAAACGATCTCCATGATACATTTACAAGATTGGGAGGTATTCAAGAAGGATACACCTCATTTTAAAACTGACTATTGCTTGTTACTAGACGAAAAACATAAAATCCAACACCTCATCGAGTATGCTTGATGTTGGCACTAACTCTTTTAGAAGTGCAAAGTTGCAATACATTCACCTCAAAATAAACAATGGAACCATTGTCAGACTGCATCAATAAAATAAACAATAGAACCACGCGATTATCCCAAGCTTATATTTCAGGCTCCATTCCATCGAGGCCAATCATTGCTCTAACGAATTGAAGGACGGCCTTATTGAGTTCAATCCCTGTCCTAACGAATCTAATGAGTCTATGTTCGTACATAGATATGGTGTACAGGAAAAGTGAGGAGAGTTGTCGTTTTTGTGAGTAAACCAATGCGTATAAAGACCTGACTCAAACAACTGCATCCAGAGGTGAAGGTCATAAGAATGGAGAGGCGGAGGGCAAGGTACATGTGGAAATTTAGCCTGCCCAAAGACTTCAATGTAGAGGAAATAAAGGAAACCTATGAGAATGGCATCTTGACTGTCACCATGGCCAAGCGCAATCCCTCTGATGCAGAGAAGCCTAAATTTGTCACTATTCCCATTTATTGAACCCTTTTCTCGACTTCATCACTCGACAAAACTCATTGTGCGTTGATTTCTGATACCCGTACGTTGATTGAAGGAAGCTCCAATATGGTTTCCACTTGCTGGGAGTTGAGTTGGCCATTAGATCTAAAAGGCGCACCTTATGGAAATCCGCTACCATCCCAGTTAAGGATCTGTCGAGAGGCTATTAGACCATGTCATGAAACTCACGGGAATTGTTGAATATTATGCCAACAATCTCCCTCTCAACGTTACCTGAGTGAGTTTCGAACCTGCGACCCTGCTCTGATACCACTGCCAGGCGAGGGATTTGCAGAAACAATAACTCCACACTGATATCTATTGCATTAGCTTGTAGCTCAATAAATACATGAAAATGTGATTGTTGGTCTTCCATAACTAAAGATGCTTGTTATCACCTACGACTCTTCATATTTACAATATTGTTACAAGTAATGCCATCACAAGGATTATGTGTCCAACAGATTGTACATCAAGCAATTATTTTGATACGATGGCAGAGCATTATACTCAACATTCTTATACATATGCTACACTTCAAATTGTATTTGGGCCTGCATTTAGATTGTTGCTTCAAGCTTGTAGATTGGGGTTAAGCCTTTACACATACAACTAAATTGAATTCCATAAAGGATTCGTGTTGACGAAACAGACAGGCCATAGGCCCAACGTTTACGGATCATCTGATATCAGAGTAGGTTTTAAAGGCTTGGAGAACACCTGCATGGTAAACACTCGCAAAGAGTATCGAAATAGTTGACAATCATTGCTTCTAGGCCTATAGAGAAGCAAAGGACCATCAATGGCAGGGAGTTCTCATGAAGAACGTGACAAGGAAAACCCAAAGATGAGATTTGCTTGGCTAGAGTAGAGTATTGCTATGTTGGCATAATCGGTGATGCAGTTGTTGGTAAAGAAAGATAGGGAAGAAACTCAGTAGAAACTGAGCATGAAGAAGATAAGGCACATCGAGAAGAACCCATGTACAATGATTCGGGTGAAAGTTGTACTTTTTCTTCATCTTCCTTTCAAAGTTGAAGCAAAACTTGAAATACCCATGTATGATGGACAAACTAATGTTGAAGTCTTGGATGGTTGGTTGAAACAATTGGAAGTTTACTTTGATGTTTATCAAATCGAGGAAACATTGTAGATTAGCTTTGCCTGCTTGAAGATGACTGGACATGCTCTACTGTGGTGGGAGAATTATATGGATGCACCGAGGATAGGCTAGAAGCCCATGGTTATGAAATGGGAGGACTTCAAGGCCTTATTGAAGTCACAATTCTATTCCATAGGCTATGAAGAGGAGCAACTCATGAAGTGGCAGTACCTTCGGCAAGAACAGGGAGAACGAGTGCAAGAATACAGTTCTAAGTTCAGGAGGCAAGCCTTTAGGTTGGGTATATCTCTCTGGAAGAGCCAGGAGTGATGATGAAGTACCTTGGAGGACTTTTCATCCATATCTGAAGACACTTGCAGCTTCATGGTGTGAAAAGCATAGACAAGGCGAGCAAGAAGGCTCAACAACGCATGGGCCAAGAAGAAACTAGCAAGAAAAGAGACAAGAAGATGGCAATAATAGTTGAGAAAAGGAGGGATCCTAATAGGCATTGTAAACATTGTGATGTGGTTGGGCACATGGAAGAGAAGTGCTGGAAACTTCATCCAAAAGAGAAGTGCTGGAAACTTCATCCAAAATTGTGTCAAAGTGGTTAAATTCCAAGGGGAAAGAAAAGGTAGCTACTGAGACAAAAGAGGAAGTGGTAGAAAGCACCTCTGATCTTGACGAAGCTATAATTTGGACCACATTGTAGTAGCCAAATGTTAATGTTTAAGTCATTATTATAGTTCTTTGCATTTCAATAGATAACAATAGCATAAGATAGAATCATTGAGAAATACACAATCACAAGAGACACATCATTTATCGTGGGAAACCTGCATGGGGCAGAAAACCCAACAAAACTTCCTTAATATAGATAGCCAATACAATGCGAAGAGATAACTCAAACAAGTACAGAAAGTCCTCTCCCAAAGATGCACCTCTCTCTCTCTCTCTTTCTTCTCCAACTGGAGTTGCGAAACTTGTCTCTCAATGAACAAGTGAGTGTGTGTCTAAGTGAGGCGCTAGCCTCCTTATTTATACAAGTCTGGCATGTGTGGAAGTGTCTTTTCACTGGCAGGGCCGACTTCTTCTTTTGGGTGGTTATAACCACCTTTATTATATTACGGGGCCTCTTTGATATATTCTGTGGCCGACTTCTTCTTTTGCCTATTACAATTATATTATGATCAATCCGCAAAAGGGGATTTGGTCCTTTTACAATAGCCGACATGAACAATCCACAATGGGGATTGATCCAATGAATAATATATTAAATAATAATAAGAATACACTTTGCAGTTACATTATTTCAACACTCCCCCTTAACAAGAAGGGTATTCTACAACAACATCAGATGAGAGAGAGGCCTTTATCATCAACAACATCAGGAGGACAGCATCATCAATATCATCTTGGAACACTGACTGGCGTATCTATAAATCATCGGAAGTTTTCTTCATCTGCAACATCGTCATTCTCAAAGGAATGCAATCATCATCTGCATCAATATGGATTAGTATAAAACTAATACATCATCATCACAACACGAGGCTGGCTCATCATAATACTGGACTGGTTTTACGTCACAGTTGTAAGGCTGGAAGCACAATACTCATCTTGCTTTACGTCACAACAATCAAGCTGGAAGCAAGGTACTCGTCTTGCTTTACGTCACAGCAATCAAGCTGGAAGCAAGATACTAGACTGGCTTTACGTCACAGCTGTCAAGCTGGAAGCACGGTACTAGTCTCATCTCATCGTCTTGCTTTACGTCACAACCATCAGGTTGGAAGCAAGATACTAGACTGGCTTTACGTCACAGCTGTCAAGCCGGAAGCACAGTACTAGTCTCATCAGATCTTCTTGCTTTATGTCACAACCATCAGGTTGGAAGCAAGATACTAGATTGGTGTTACGTCACAGTTGTCAAGCCAGAAGCACAGTACTAGTCTCATCACATCTTCTTGCTTTACGTCACAACCATCAGTTTGGAAGCAAGATACTATACTGGCTTTACGTCACAGCTGTCAAGCCGGAAGCATAGTACTAGTCTCATCACATCTTCTTGCTTTACGTCACAGCAATGAAGCTGGAAGCAAGAGATGTCTCATCACAGCAACTACTCCCCCTTTCGAGGAAGGTCCTTTCGGACTATTCCAAGCTTATCTTGAAAGTGCTCAAACTTTACACGAGATAGAGGCTTGGTCAACACATCAACAACCTATTCATCCGTGCTAACGTACTGGAGCTTTATGGCTCCTCTCTCCACCATGTCACGAATGTAATGATAACGAATCTCTATGTGCTTCGACCTGTCATGGAATACAGGATTCTTTGTCATCTTTATGTAGCTCTGGTTGTCACATA
>ML796303.1:104151-117256 GCA_009831015.1 Picea engelmannii | reverse complement strand
AAGATCCTCTCCCAGATATGTGCCACTCTCTCTCCTTCTTCTATTAACTGCAATTCCGAAACTTTTCTCATAAATGAGCAAGTGAGTTGTGTGTTTAAGTGAGGCGCTAGCCTCCTTATTTATACAAGACTAGCACGTGTGAAGTGTCTCTTCACTGGCAGGGCCGACTTCTCCAACTGGGTGGTTATAACCACCTTTATTATCTTTCAGGGCCTCTTTGATATATTCTGGGGTCGACTTCTTCTTTTGCCTTTTACAATTACAATATGACCAATCCGCAAAAGAGGATTTGGTCCTTTTAAAGTAGCCGACATGATCAATCCACAATGGAGATTGATCCAATGAATAATATATCAAATAATAATAAGAATACACTTTGCAGTTACATTATTTCAACAATTAGTTGGGTAATAACCCTAGAAGACAAGTCAGCTCAAGAGAATAACTTATATTGAGTTATTAGCCTCCAAAAGAAGAAGTCGACCCAGTTAGATCACTTGGAGGACTATAAATAGAGGGTGCTTGAGCTCATTTGCACTCACTCGTTCTCACAACTGCATAAGGACTAGTAGTGCGCATGACTGGTGGAGAGTTGCAACTGCTGCAGTGGTGACTTCGTCTTTGGTTATGGTTTGGACTTTCTACTTGGTATGCTAGCTTTGGAGAGAGGTACACTACCTTGGTTGGCTATTGGTTCTAGTGATTGCTTCCAGAATTATTCTGTCTGTCAAGGTTAAGGTGCTCGGGGGTGGCCTTTGTGCCTATGGTTGGGTGACAATATAGTGATATTGTCTATGGTGAAACGAGCACACCTATTATTTTAACACTTTGAACCTAACTTATAGAGAATTAAATGCAGATTTTTTTTTTGAAGAATGAAACATTTGTGTAAAAAAAAGAATCCAAATCATGCATTAGATAAAACCCTAGTCCTTCCAAGTTGCCACTGTTTCTTTACTAATCAAAAACATTCAAGAAACAGTATTTTCATTCGATTACAAGTAATGAATATGAGTATTCTATTGCTCTTTAGGCATTGCATAACTCATTTTTAATATCTTCTTACACACATATAACAACCATAATAACAACCAAGATTGATTTGCACTATTCAGGATGCATTTCGAAATAGCATTATTTTCTCCTTCCATTAACAAAAAGGGGCAGCAATTCATTCACTGCATCAGACATATGTATATGCTATTTCGAAATGCATCCTAAATAGTGCAGAGCAATCTTTTATATATATATATATATATATATATATATATATATATATAAAACCAAACAACAAATCCTAGTTCTTTGTATCTTTTTTACAATACAAGCGAGTGTCAACTATGAGATCACATCTGCGTTATGGAAATTGCACTATCATAACAAAAGTGCATATGGATTTACATATTCTGGATCCTAGGTCTATTATATGTTTATAGTTTAAAATTAAAGCTCTAAATCATGCCACAAGCCTAGCTGTGACCTCAGATCGAACTCTATCCTACCATCAAGAGAGCGACTTTCTCTCAGACCGTCGAACCATAGTCCAATCACTCTAGGCAAAAGTGCAATGTCCAACCCTTGTAACCATGGAAAACCCTGAGCAACAAGTGAACTCAACAGATCATAATGAACTCAATGGAAGTTAAGGAAAGACAGATAGTTACCATTCTCCAGCCTGTTTCATGCTTCCCCGAGGCCGCTCAATCCTCTCTATAGCAGAGTCAAATTTTCCCTTTTGCCTGCCTTATAACCTCACGAAACCATCAAGCATGGAAACTCCCTCAAGTCCACCTATCAAGACCCCATGCATGCAGTCACCTCCATAACCATTGCTTCAAGCAATAGAAACATCAAGCTCTGACCCTATCCTGGCATGGTGAATGGTAAGTGTGAAGTATGCTATGGTAATGCCTTGTATCACTATTCTTGTTTGTTTGGTTATATTTTTTTTAATTGTTTTGTTTTTGTTGCTAATTATGTGCATTATATATATGTGGCATATACATATATGCATTTATACTCATGCGTATAGGTATGGGTTCATGGAATATGAACCATGAACCCATACCTATAGTCTAACCTATGAATCAATGTGGGGAGTTATAGCTATGCAAATGCGAGGGTTATGGGCATGCAAGGTATATATATATATATATATATATATATATAATCAATTGTATACTTGTGTATGTACAATTGAGCTATATATAGGAATGACAATTTTGGGTATGTAAATGTGTGTAGAGTATGGGTTACCCAGGAAGTTGAGATGGCTTACCGAAACTATGCAAGAGGCATAATAGCAAGTGGAGGCACCAAAGACTTATTTTCGGGTGAGTCATCCCTCTAAGAAATTTATTAATTTTGTTTCACTGATGTCTTACATTATTGATTCAGTTCCTTCCAGTTTCAAAAAGGCAGTGACAAAAAAAGTATGGCAGATGCTTAATCGAGAAATATAACTCCATCATGAAGAATGATGCTTGAGAAATTGTTGCAAAACTTTAGGGGAAATCTGTGATAGATTTCAGGTGGTTGGACAGGGTAAAGCATGTGAATAATGGAAGCATAGAGAAATACAAGGCTAGATTCATAGCAAGAGGATTCTCTTAGAGAGGAGTTGGTTGTACAGGGTAAAACATGTGAATAATGGAAGCATAGAGAAGTACAAGGCTAGGTTTATAGCAAGAGGATTCTCTTAGAGAGGAGTTGACTATGAGAAGACCTTTTTTCTCTAGTTTCCAGGAATACTTCCATCAAAACCATTATGTCTCTTGCATCAATTTTGATTGGTGTTTATACTCAATGGATGAAAAAAGTGCTTTGCTGATTGGTTTGATTTAGGAGGAAGAATACTAGCAAGCAGGGGCACCATGTGCATGATACTCAAAGATCGACGAGTAGTTACTGAATTTGGCTTTCACCAATGTTGTTTCATATCCTGATATTTATTATTTGTTTGATAAATTTTATTTGATTTTCTTGGTCGTATATGTAGATAATTTGATACTTACAATGAGTTCTGAGAAGCTCATTGCATAGTGAAAAAAAAACTAGACAATAAATTTGATAGGAAGGGCATCAGCCTTATCCATTATTTTATGAGTCTAGAGGTTTAAGGACTATAGAGATAGTAGTTAGATTAGCCTATTGACTTCTCTTCGCACTTGGATTGATTCATTGTGACTCTTGATCAAAATGGCATGGCTTTTATGATGTAGGGGTGTCTCTTTTATATCTGCGTGACTGATCTCTCTACAAAGACCTAACGTGGAGATCCATTTTTAATAGCTACCTATCCCCTGGATAAAAGTTGAGATCATAGCATCTATCCAACTCTTACGCAATAATACCTGTAAACTATTTTCATTTCAATAGAGAAGATTTGAAATCCTCCTGAAGAAGTTTTTAAATTTAAACAAAGTCAATACGGTTTTTAACTTTGGTTTGGATTTTTACTACTTGAAAATGCCCACATACATAATTTTCATTGTACAAAGATTGATAGTCTTGAATGCCCTTAGTTTCTATTATTAAAATAAACATAAACAGCAAATCTACAAATAATTTGGAAACTGGGAATACACCAAGTTACCTGTGGTAAAAAATCTCTACGTATACCATAATTATTATCAGTATCCAGCCGCCCTCCAAATCCAGGTGGAATAGCTTGTCGATATCGACATCCACCCCCTGTTGTTAGTTTCTGTTGAAGTGTAGAAATTAGTAATGACAAATCCAGTTGGCATTATTAAGGTACGCAACGCTGACTATCACCATGCATTTCCTTTTTAGTAAATTATCAATGGAGCTAAAATGTAGTAAGAGAAATAAAATGGGGTAGCTTGAAAATCCAATGTCCAAGATTGAATAACAAAACATGCGTAAATTTAAATAAGAAGGTGTTCATCAAGATTGATTAGCGTTGCTTGACACCTGATCTATCAATGGTAGGTAGCCACCAACATTTGGAAGGATTTTGCCATTAGATAATATTCCACCTTCACCGCCAACCCCAACCGGAATATCATCACGGCCCATCATATAAAGAATATCGTATACTTGGTTTATAGAATGGCCAGCATCAGACCACGTATTTGCATTGATAGTGATTGCCTATTTAAAAAATAAAAATAAAAAAAATCCATGTCAGTATATATCTTTTCAACAAAATACAAACTATATCATTACGTTGCTCAACACGACTAATGCAAGCCGCTTTAAAATATTAGCGATGATAAGGTGTTTCAACTCCACCTATTCTGTAGAACTTTTTTCTAAAATATCTTGCAATATTTTTACGAGTTACTTGATACCTAGCCCTTATTAACTTTATTAAGATGGAAAAAAGCAACTAAATCTCAACATCTAATCACGCTTCTCATTGTGTGCACATTTTATATTTTTAAATAGGATATGTAAAAACAACGATAAGATGGTTTATATTAGAAAGGAGCAGAAAGAGCATTTTAAAGCCTGGGGACGTTAATTTTATATTCAGAACATTGTTTTCGTCGTTATAAATTGCCAATTTTTGGAGAAAAGCATTGTGGGGTGCATTTTGAAGACATGTATAATGGCCACATGGGATGTCTTCGAACTTTTTGGTAAAACTACCATATATTGTGTATGTTTGTCCGCGTTATGTTTGTAATCAGATTTTAAAAGTTTTTTAAAACCATATATCAAAATATTAAGTTAATTTTACACTGGAGAACTTAAATTACTGGAAAGAAATGACAAGGGTTCATTAAAGATTTAAGTTGACAGACACACATGAAAAGACACAGTAAAAACAAATTCACATATAAGATTGAATCATGGGCATTTGATCTCAGGTTGCTCCCAATTTCATTGATCTCTTAATCGACACAGATTAAATATTGAATGCAAATATATGAAGGCAAAAGATATTAAACTCCCAGACGAATTCAGATTCTTTGGTTCGTTGAAGACAAGTGTTGGTCAAACGTGTGAGTCATGGGGTTACATAACCTTCCAACTTGGACTCAGGCGAGCTGTTGGGTTATCCAGGTCAAAAACCTAACTACGGAGTTTGTTTGGGGTAAATCCAGATAAAAACTTATAAGTTGAATTGGTTTGGGGTGATCCAATTAGAACCTGACTGGTACTAATTCAAGGTGTAGGTGTACCTCATGAAGACCTTTATCCACATTGACCAAGGATGAGCATGGTATTTCAAGACCTATACCAATTGGCTTGGAAAAGAAATAGTAAGCTTCAGAGCTTCGGAAGCCGTAGAATTTTCAGCAGGGATTTCATACACTAGTAAGAGCTGCAGATATTCAGTAGGGATAACAAAATAAGGGGAACTAAAAATTTGTTAGATATCTGTAATGATACAAGAGCGTCGAAGAAGTTAAGTATCATAGGGAATGTTGCAGATGAAATGCACCCCGCAAAAGTCCCGTAGGTTCACTGTGAGCAAGTTACAAGCAGAAAAAAATATGCAAGCTATGTTGCACAAAACTTGGAAACGGGCACGGTTTTCGATAGGGACAGCAGAGAAACGCTACCCCCTCCCTGCTCCAAACAAGGAAACAGGGAAACACGCAGTTTAAAAGATTAACGAACAACAATTAAAAAAATTATCAATAAAAATTTAAATGACAGTCGAGAATTAATAAGAACTTTATTTATTTATTAAATTTTTTAAATCATCACCTTATGCACTGTCCAATTCTACCCATATAGATTAAGTTATATATGCCAACATATACATTGACTTATACGAAATTCACTTAGCAAGTTCAAAACTTTGAAGAAAATAAGTTTAAAGATATAATCATCAGGAGATTCCTACAACTTAAGGTTTAAATCTACTAAAATTACCTGAAAAGACCTAGCCTGAAACACTCACATTATTACACATGCTGCCACAATTAGGGGTTGATTACTCTTAGCAAGTTCAAAACTTTGAAGACAATAAATTTTAAGTTATAATCATTAGGAGATTCCAACAACTTAAAGTTTAAATCTACTAAAAATACCTATAAAGTCCTAATCTGAATCACTCACATTATTATACGTGTTTTCACAATTAGGGGCTGCTTTTTAACAAAATATGCAGCTTTTCCTTGTATGCAGGTCATGATGATAACGATGAATGTCGTAAAATTTCAAAAATGTTAAAAATATACATCAAAAATACCAGAGAGTTTGCTGGTAATAAAAGGATGAATAGGTACTATACAGCTCACGGGCAGTAGAAGGGCCCATCAGTAGCAAAGAGCTTGCAGGTGGAAGGGCTCGTCAATAACAAAGAGCTGCTGGGTAACAAAAAGGTCCATGGTAGCAAAGCTTTGAGAGCTTTTAGGTGGAGGATAAGATAACTTTATTAATGTCGAAAAAATGATTATGGAAATAAGTTTTAATGTCCAACAAATAGCAATGAAAGTAGATCAATGGGATTGTTGATGTCCAATAAATGATTATGGTAATAGGTTTTAATGTCCAACAAATAATCATGAAAGTAGGTCGATGGGATTGCTGAGTACTATTACCCTCGTATAACATGAGATATTTGAAAACCTTGCTAGGCAAGTTGCACTTGGAGTGTTATGGCTTTGAACCATAGCTTGTTATCAGATGCACAAATATCAGTGACTATCAGTGGGTGTTTTCCTTTTCATGAAATGACTAGATGCAAGTGCAAGATTTGATGGGGCTTCATGATGTATTGAGGGGGATTTAGCTTGTGCATACACTTTCCTCGCCATTTCCCTTGTGACCCTGTCGACCACCTTTGGGTGGGTGCTGAGGTGTCTTGAGTAGGAAGTGTTGGTTCACACAATGTTTTGCTTATTATTTGTGCCCCCTCTTACCTTGGATATTACATGCACAGCTGAGCCCTGCCTTGCTTAGGCCCGCTGACCGCCATGCCCCCCGCCATTTCTCCTTATTTCAATCTCCACTGCTGTCTGTCCGAATTCTCTTGTTGTGCTTGTTTGTGCTCCATTTCTTAAACTCAATGGTGTACCAATCCAAACCTCCATGTAATTTCTGTTACAGTTGAGACTATCCTGTCCCGGGCCCCCGTAGAAGAATATCCTCCGCGACATTGCTTGCTAGTTGATACAAAGGCACCAAAAGACAGGATCCAATTTGTGTCAGGCTACAGATCTATTGCGTGAATTCATGAATGTTTGTATTTTAGAAGGGACTGCCTATAGATCAAATTCTAAGGCCTGAATCCTGTATTGGATAATTGAAGAGGTGTCAAAAGATCTAAAAGCTGCAGAAGCTTTGTTAACGATGGCTTCATGTGAAAAGGAAAAAATCAACAAATAACCGGGCATTGAAGAAGGACAAAACAGTGGCACAGCAATAGTTCCATGGATTACTGAGATAAAGGTGCAGTTTCCCGTTGAGGAAGCAATAGATGATGGAAGACTGAAAGCAAGTAGAGAGATTGGGATGCTTGATCATGGGATAGTTGGCAATTGAGCTGCCAATGATGGTCGGATGCTGAGATGTAAGCTTTGTGGAGATGATTCCCAGGCTCTTGGACGCCATTGGATCGTCAATCATAAAAAGGAATCCCATTGACAGCTGGAAAACCTTAAAATTTAGGTATTTTTTATTGTTTTATAAGGTCATTTTTCTCACATGCAGTTCATATATGAAAATGCATTTGTTAATATTTCAAACTGTCCATATGAACAATAAACAAATGAAATGGAGCTAGTGTAGATGGGCACTTGTGTTTACGTATTCTATGTGGGCTGGGCTACTATCACTGAAAAGTAAACAATGTTTTTTCTCTTTTGGTGAAAAACAAAGAACACCATGGTTGCGTAATGGAACGTTTACTCTTAAATCTCAACCCGTTGAAACTTTTATTGTAATAACTTGCCAAAGTAACAAAAAATGTTGTACAGTGGAAACTACTCTTTGATCGACAAAAACAAACATTAACGTAAGCTAAATGGATAGGAATAGAGGTAGAAGCCTCAAACCAATATATCCTTCTTGTAGAGGTTTACCATTATCGTCTACAAATACTAATATTATCCTTGCCCAATAGTAGCTCTCTAGAGGGAAGAGACACAAGCAAAGATGGGGGGAAACTTCCACATGGGAAGGTGTCAAATAGGGATTCGAGAAAAGTATTCATCATAATGTATTCACGCCTAATTCCTAGGAAAGAGTTGTCCTTGCACCATGCCATTGACTTGACAATGTTGGCTACCGAAACTTCCTTCATTTCCACAAAGAAAAGAAAAGGAGTGAGTTAAAAAGTGGACAAACTCAACCTTTCCAATGAGTTTATTTTTTTCCAGCAAGGCAAAGCTCCACCCCAATTCACTATTTTTTTTTAAATTCCGAAGATTTGGGTCTTCTTAAATGGGCTAAAACTCCTAAGGGCAAAGTTCCATTGTTAAAGTTCCCATCAATCAAGTAGAACTATAACTTTCATCCATATTCCTACTTGATTTGGGGGAGAATTTCATTGAAAAAATGGTGGAGTTTGTCCACCTATTAACTTATTCTATCCTACTTGATTTGAGGGAGAATTTCAATGGAAAAATGGTTGAGTTTGTCCACTTGTTAACTTACTTTGTGTTTGTCATCCTAAGCTACCTCCAACTCTTTCATCTTGTGAAGAGTTATTGCATTAGGCATTGAAAGTGGTAGGCTTCACGAATCTAGCACATCCATGCCTAGTGTTATGAGGCTTGCAAGCCCGAAGATTGACTTTGCTTGTCCTTCAAACAAGCAATTTAGACTCTTAGGCAGGCCAAACTCAAGTTGGCCTACAAAAGGTCAGAAACCCTCCAAAAGTGGCCCATTGTCTTGCATTTTTTGCTACTTTGTTCTCTCCTTCAATGAATGTGACCACAGGTGGCCAAGAGGACTCAAGGGCAACACAATAGAGAAACTAGGGCATCCACGGATTCAACAATGGATTCATAACAAAGGGAATTTGCATGGGTTTCTTCTTCCACATTGCATAAGGCAACTATTTTGGACATCTATTTATTTTCTACATTTTATGGCCATAGCACAATTTCATATAAATGAAAATTTATTTATTTTCACAAAAATGTGCTTATTTTTTATATATTTGTAGTTGTCGAGTTTTTCCTAAGTTTTTGTAGAGCTTTTCCAAGCCAAGTCAAACTCTCAAGTCTTCCGCCTCACTGAGTATTTTCTAGAGCCAAGTCTAGTACCATTTCCTTATTCATGATTGTTGCCTTCACAAATCCAACTGTAGTTCTCTCCAAGACGTATGCTTCCATTACAATGCCAACAATTCCATTTCTATCAATCAATGGGATCATCTACTTTATGGCATCGATTGCAACTTCAATTCCAACTGTGATTCCTAGCTGGGCCGCCATGATATTTTTGTTGACATCATTTATGGGCTTCACTTCCTGAATTGGTTTGAAAGATTCCTCTTGAGTTTTAGGCACCTCTATGGCTTCCCTTACTTTTTTCATGGAATTGTCACTTATACTATGCTTCCTTATTTGTGTTTTCATCATGAGCATGCACAAATGGTGCTTTTTTGAATAAATTAGATATATTTGCATATTTTTTCCAAGGAAAATCTTGTGGGATCCTCCCGTCTTCCTCGAAATATCCGAATGGAGGGAGGCTCAACCGCCAACCATAATAGCGATAGGAAACTTTGAGGGACTTGACTGGATTTGAACCTATGACCTATGGCCTCTTCGTCGACAAAATCCCCTTGGGCAGATGGTTCAACCAATTGAGCCAAATCTTGGGGCTATTATATTTGCAAATACATACATAAATTATTGAATAATAGTTGGATGATTTACAATGATCCTTGTGACAATATATAAATATACAATTGATAGTCACGAGATGAAGGGGTGTGACCCTTGATACTTCATTATTATTATTATTTATGTTTGTTACATGAAACCTCTTGGATAGGAAGTGCTATCACAAGATCTAGCACCTTTGTGCAAAGCCTATCACAAGGTGCAAGACAAGTGTAACTTTTGGAAGCACTTGCCACTGTCACCTTAGTAATTACTTCCCTCGTTTTAGTGAAGGATGGAATCCAACACAAGGGAGGCTTCCCTAGCAACCTCAAGGAATCCTATAACAAAACAAGTCTACGGCCTCCTATATTGGTTACTCAATCATACCACCACCTAGGTCAAATTTATCAAGGCAAGATTAAGGTGGTTAAATGAAATAGCTTTCAGATTTGCAAGTGTGAATTATCTAAGATAGTAGATAATGTTTAGCAAGTCAAAACAAGTCAAAGATATGCCCCAAGAACTACAAATCAAGAAGAAAGCTAAAGCTGCTACAAAACTTGTATTCATAATGATTACTTCAACAATATGACAAGTTACAACAGCAGAAATAAAACAGCCCCTAGAACAAGTAATCATGCAATGAAAGAGGGTTGAAAATGCAAGCTAAAACTAAGGTTTTAGATAACAAATGCTTGCTGCAATGTAAATGGCATGAAACAACCTCAAACATCCAAGACATCAAGCCTTAGTAGGCTGAAAATTACAACAACAATACAATAAATGATGTCAACATATATCCCAAGGGTGAAATATGCCATTGAATCTTAGATGTTAGGGGCTATAAATGGCTGAAAATTGAAGGGAGATTGCAATAAGATCTAATCTAACCATAAGTGGACAATGTCTTGGGTTTGGCAATTAAAATCGTTGTTTTCCGAAAAAACTCCTAAGTGGACAAAAACCCTAACAAAACTTGTTCGACTGAGTTGAAACTTGGTCCACGAGTGTAGGGGGTCTCATTATTTTTCTTTTGAGTACAAATACCCCGATCAAAAATCCTGGGACCTAAGTTTTACATTAATTACCCTGAATTAATTAATTCCCAACATTAAAAAAAACCTCACTAGACTTGACGAAATTCCGCGAAATTTTGCGTGTTGTCTTACATGGTCATTTAAAACAATCATAAACACTAGCTACCTAAGAATGACTTCATTAGAACGCCTTTCACCACTTTGGAGGATTTATTGCTAGTGGGAGTGAAAAACTCAAGGGAGATTGACCTGGTTGGTTAGGCCATGTTATCCCCACTTTTTAGGGATAACTAGGAGATCATGTCTCGAAGCCCACAGGTCCTAGACATGGAGTACCGAGAGCAGGATTGACCTGAGCATGGCCCTGGAGGGCCCACCTTTTCTTCTTCCATTGTCTTTGTCTTGTTAGCAGCAACAACATCCATCACCATCGGCTTGGTCCTGTATCAGAAGAGGTTCTTGCTCCATGAGGTAATTGGTCCAGGTATCATGGTATGTGTCACCTTTGATCATTAAAACCTTTAAATATATGCATCTGATTCCTTTTATCTCTAACAACTGCTTCGATCTTACATTTGCCCACTTGACCATGTTTGGGGGGATTGACAGGGTGCCCTAGCAAGCCTGTGTCTGTAGGTTTTGGTTTGCCATTGGGGGGATTTCTGAAAATCCATCGTCCGCTCCCATCATAGCACTACTCTTACATCTTGTTTCCCGCTCACCTATCCCATTCCCCTTGTCCGGGCATTAGGTTGACCTATTTTCAGGATTGCAGCTTACCTTGTGGGAAGAAGGGGCTAAAGGTCTAGAAGGTAAAAGCAAGCTGGTAAAATATAAAAGCCTAAGAATAAACCTCGAGATGCTTCACTCAGGGATCCTTGAGAAATCAATAAAAGGCTTCTTAGCAAGAAACAAGAGGGACCCGGAAAAATAATAAAACAAGACCTAGTCAGAGGATAGGGGGTCGCATCACGAGCCAGCCTATTAGGTCCATGGGTACCTAGCAGTATGACACTGCCATCAGCTGGTTACCATGCCAGGGCAGTGACTCTTGGTTGCATGGCCAAGGGAAAGGGGGTCTCATCACAAGCCAACTTTCTTATTTTTGCGAAAGTACTTGTGGGTAACACTGTCAGCTCTGGTCACCATGCCAAGGCAGTGTCCTCTAGTTAGCTCTTGAAGAAAAAAGCCAATAAAAAGAATAAAGGCAAGAATGGGCTTGGAAAAAAATGCATCCATGACAGGTACAACTCGCCTTCTACAAAGGCACCCACAGGTAACATTTTTGCATCCTTGGCCTTCACTGTACCCACATGCTTGGACATCCCCTGACCACATCACCCACTTACATGGCTTAGATGAGGTCTTTCTTAGAACTTTCCTTTTCCTGTGGACACTAGCCCAATAGGACCCCTTGTCCTTTTCCCCAAACTTGTATTACAGGGTTGTGTAATGTCTTTGAGCTATTGATAGATGTATTAGGGATTTTATGCATATGTTTAATAATATTAATGATGAAATGTGATTGGCATTGCTATGATCCCTGTGACTGATGAGCCCATGGAGGGCGTAGCTTTTGATGTGCGGGACCATGCCCGACGGACAGGTACCATTTGGACTGGTACACATGGGGAGATGATCAGTTCAGACCTCCATGAGGTTGAAGAGCCCACCAGATGGATGTCGAGACCCCATCAGGGGGCAGAGACAGGGAAAAGGTTGATCAGAGTCTTTGCACCGAAGAAGAAGAGGATGTTCCACCAAAGGCACCCCGACATAGCTTGACCTAGGGGGATTGACCCATTTTCAGTGGGATGTTGGCTCTAGATGGTCTAGGACGTCACCAGGAAGCTTATGGCGTCATCATGAGCATGTTGGCAGATGGACAGGGCAGTTGGCATGTGTGGCAGCTTGGAGGAGCCCAAGGAGGGCTGACATCTCACTTTAGGAGGTTGCATTTGCCCTATTAGGGGCTAACGTCACCCTAGAAAGGGGTGACGTCTTACCTTTCTGCTCAATTAGGGTTTTTACTTAGCATTTAATGTTAAAACAGTATAATTTTGATATTATGGCCTTGTCAGCCTTTTTATGACCTAAAAAGTAAATTAGGTCATTCATACAGTATATATTGAGGATTTTGATCCTCATTTTAGGATCATAACTGATTCACTCCATAAGGAGGTCTGAAATTTGCGCCCTATCTTGGGTATTTGGCTGATTTAAGGAAGGCACACTTGTTGAAGGAAGACTTTTTGGCATTTTATGGTGTTTCTCTTGAAGGAAGGTGTTACAACTAGGGTTTGCATG
>ML796303.1:62381-90939 GCA_009831015.1 Picea engelmannii | reverse complement strand
AAAGCCAGTATAGTATCTTGCTTCCAAACTGATGGTTGTGATGTAAAGCATGCAGATGTGATGAGACTAGCACTGTGCTTCTGACTTGACAGTTGTGACGTAAAGCCAGTCTAGGATCTTGCTTCCAACCTGATGGTTGTGACATAAAGCAAGAAGATGTGATGAGACTAGTACTATGCTTCCAGCTTGAGAAGTTGTGACGTAAAGCTAGTCTAGTATCTTGCTTCCAGCCTGAGTGATGTGACGTTGAGATGAGACTAGTACTGTGCTTCCATCTTGAGAGGCTGTGATGTAAAGCCAGTCTAGTATCTTGCTTCCAGCTTGAGTGCTGTGACGTAAAGCAAGACGAGTACTAAGCTTCCATCTTAACAGCTGTGACGTAAAGCCAATCCTGTATTATGATGAGCCAGCCTCGTGCTGTGATGATGATGATGTATTAGTTTTATGCTAATACATAGATGATAATTTCATTCCTTGAATGACGATGCTGTCGATGAAGAAAACTTCCGATGATTTATAGATACGCCAGTCAGTGTTCCAAGATGATATTGATGATGTTGTCCTCCTGATGCTGTTGATGATAAAGGCCTCTCTCTCGTCTGATGTTGCTGTAGAATACCCTTCTTGTTAAGGGGGAGTGTTGAAATAATGTAACTGCAAAGTGTATTCTTATTATTATTTGATATATTATTCATTGGATCAATCCCCATTGTGGATTGATCATGTCGGCTATTGTAAAAGGACCAAATCCCCTTTTGCGGATTGGTCATAATGTAATTGTAATACGCAGAAAGAGAAGTCGGCCTCAGAATATATCAAAGAGGCCCCGAAATATAATAAAAGTGGTTATAACCACCCAGGAGAAGAAGTCGGCCCTACCAGTGAAAGGACACTCCCACACGTGCCAGTCTTGTATAAATAAGGAGGCTAGCGCCTCACTTAGACACACACTCACTTGTTCATTGAGAGACAAGTTTCGGAGCTGCAGTTGGAGAAGAGAGAGAGAGAGAGAGGCACATCTTTGGGAGAGAACTTTCTGTACTTGTTTGAGTTATCTCTTGGCATTGTATTGGCTATCTATATTAAGGAAGTTTTGTTGGGTTTTCTGCCCCATGAGGGTTTCCGAGGATAAATGATGTGTCTCTTGTGATTGTGTATTTCTCAGTGATCTTATCTTATGTTGTTGTTATTCATTGAAATGTAAAGAACTATAATAATGGCTTAAACATTAACACTTTCTTCAGTACCAGAACAACTCAAGAAGCAAAAGGACTTGTGTTGGGCCTAATGTGCCCCATCGCAAGCAACTCCTTGATTGTTTTCTCGATCTCGTCCTTGAATCTCCTGGGGTGTTTATAGGGCGCGGTGATCACAGGTGTAGCCCCCTCCTCCAACTCAATAATATGCTCGAACCCCCTATCTGGTGGCCTCCCTGGTGGTATCGGCCCAAACATTGTCTCATACTGACTCATGAGCTCTCGAATCTGTGGATGGTAATGCTCTCTGCCCTTTGAATCCTTTCGGGTGGTGATCAGACACTCTACTGCATATGCTACATCACCGTGATGGAAGATTTGTTCCATCCTCTTCGCTGATACTCCTTTGGGTGCTCCTGTAGACATACCTCTCAATACCACTCTCGATCCGCTGGCATCTCTGGAACTCACGGTCAACATTTGATAGTTGAACCCAATCTCTCCCAATGAATATAGTCATTGTACCCCCAACACGACATCTGTATCTTACAGGTCAACTACATAAAAGGTATCTGTCATGGTGTAGTTACCTAGCTTGACCTCTAGGTCTGGGACCATGTCCAAGCATGTCATAGTATATCCATCTTCCACGACCACGATGAACCCCTCAAACTCCTTAGTGCGTAACCCCCTCCGGGTTACTAAGGATGCATCGATGAAATTGTGGGTGGCCCCACCATCTACTAAAGTTGTCATGCACTGCTCCTGTATAAGGCCCTTGAGCCTAAGAGTGTTGTACCTAGGTACTCCAAAAAGGGTTGCTATTGTTCCCCCTTTAACCTCTCTACGAGGTTTTGTCTCCTCCTTTGGTTGTGCCTCTGCCTATATCTAAGGTTTCTTCCGATGTCGCTCTGGCTCATGTGTAGGCTCATCCTCTAAATCATTGTCTACTTGTGCCTCGATCTCCTCACTGCCTGATTCCACCTCATTGTAGTGGATCTGTCCCTTTTCCATGCATCGATGCCCTGGGACCCAATGGTCTCTGCAAGAGAAGCAAAGCTTCTTCCTCATCAACTCCCGTTTGGTGTCATCATCCAACTTGGGCTTACCCTTCCAATCCCTCTGAGGATTCTTCCGATCCTTGTCTGTCTGTGGCACAAAGGGTTTGGTAAAGGTTTTGGGTTTCAGCACTGAGTCCCCCATGTCTCTAGTGCGTACAATGGCCTCCTGTAAGGTGTGAGGCTTGAAATCCTTAACCCAACCCCTCAATGGCTCTGTCAACGCCTCGGTGAACATCATCACCAACCTGTGCTCTGAAATATCTGATACGGCCACTGCCTTCCGCTAGAACTTTATGATGAAGGCCTCAACTGACCCTATCTGTCTCAACTATGTCAGATCCCTAAAATAGAGTTCTGGATTCCTCATGTCAAGCCTCTCCATCAACCTCTCGGTGAACTCCAAATATGAAGTAATGTGGATGTTACCCAAGGTCACCAGCCCATGGTACCACCACTTGTGGGCCTCCCCATCCAAGTGCAAGGTGGCGAAGCTAATAGCTTTTGACTTTGTCATCGGGTTGAGCTTGAAATATGTGTCAAGCTTCTATACCCATGCCTGAGTTGAGCATCGTGATGACCCGTCAAAAGTAGGAATATTCAACTTTCCCACTTTCTTATTGAAGTCCATGTTTTGAGTTTGTGCATTGCCCCTCTGTGCCTCCCGGGGTCTGTTCCGATACCTGATAGAACAATAATCTAGCAAACTCATGTTTGCATGGAACTCTGGTCCCAGTGGCAAATAATCTTTCCTGTACTCCCCGAATGAATCTTGTGACATTGCATGCCCCTGTCCTGGCTGTCCTCCTACCTACCCTGGTTGTCCCCCTGGAACTACAGATATAGAGGTCGGGGAATCCTCCCAGATGATGTATAAGAACGGATAGGTGAAGGATGTCCACTCGCTCCACCTTGAGATCTACTGGAACCACTGGCCCCACCTCCCTGGTGTCCTCCTGAACCACTTGCTCCTCCTGTCGCGTTGACACCCTTAGTGCTCACACTGTGGTGGATCATCTGTGTTGATGGCCATCTGTGCTATGGCGTTCATCATATCCTGTTGTCCTCTAGCTAGGTCATTCAAGATGGCATGTGTACTATCAGAATGTGTCTCAAGACCTTTCCCCATGCCCGCTAGTGTCTCACGCCTATCACCCATAGTCCTCTCTATGTCTACCTCTGTGTCGGAACTGATGTGATCCTTGTCCTCTAACTCTGGCTCTGTATTTGACCGAGTGTGGAAGGGAGTGTAGTCCCTTATGTTCCTGTCACTTTTGTCTCTATTATGTCCTCTGCGATACTGAATGTAGTTGTCCTCAATATGTCCTCTGCGATACTGAATGTAGTTGTCCTCAATATGTCCTCGCCCTCTGGGTATTTTGCACCTGTTCCCGGAATCATGGGATCATGAGAACGCACTTTTTCACAAGCTGGCAGGAAGAAGGCTCTGATACCACTAAAATATCCCTGATCCAATGGATCTAGATAGACTCTGCTGAAATTGTTGTCTCGGCTCAAAGATCTGATACTCTGGGGGGTTTTGGATGTGTTTTGGTTACTTGTTTAACATGCTTGGTGATTTCCGCATGTGTGTGTAAATAAGTGTTTGAGTAGAATATATGATGCATACAAAATAAAGGAACCAACACAACTCAATAGCATGTATTATGGATAATAGCGGGAAATACAATGTGCATGTAGGAAATATAGGAAATACTCATGAACTAGATCTCATAAGAGTTGATCGTCGTTGGAATACAATGCAAAACAACAAGAAATACTCGTATACAGAAGATCGGGAAGAATCGACAACATGCATGCACAGATCGACTGGATGCAATCTCGGATACTCACGACAATTGTTGCAAATGTCTGGAAAGTTCGCCCTGCTGGAAATACTCATCTAATCTGCCTAGGAAACTGTTCCAAATGATGTGCCCTGACCTCACAGCTCCTCCTGGTAACTGTCGGATTGAATATCAGTCCACTACTAATCAAACTGGACCCCGGATGGGACCCCCTGAGGGTTTGTGCCCCTCTCATGGACAACTAATGCGCCCCAGTGATTCCACCGTCGGAATCTGGCAATGTATGGCTCAAATTGAGCGCGCTGCTATGCTTTGTATTGGGTCGGAAGGGTTTCTCCAATTCTGGATCAATGAAGTCTCTGGATCCTTGAATGTGCTTCTTTGGAAGTTGCGCCCTAAATGAAAAACTGGTGCGCCCTGGTGGATTCCTCCATTGGAATCAGACAAATGATAGCTCAAATGAAGCGCCCAGTGTCCCCCTCAAATGGGTCGGAAGGATCTGGCTGGATTTGACCCGAGCTTGACCAGCTACACAAAACTATCTCTCAAACCCCTGTGCCCTCACTGGCTGCAATGCACACTGACTGAACTGGGTCTGAATACTCTTGATCTAGCACGGTGAAATACCTAGATGGTATCTCAGATAGGCTAGGGTCTGTCTTCCAACACCGAAACCGATTTGGGTGGTGGTTTCCTTCAGAAATCCACAAAACAACTAAGAGGTCGACTTCCTCCTCTGGAACCTGTTCTCAACTCAAAATCATAACATAATGAAGAATCAGGTTGAATTCCTCTTCTTATACGTCCCTCGATCTAATTTTTTGTTGACATCACTTAAGCTAGGCGTCTTTCCTCCTAAGTCGAATGTGATTAATTAATTAAGTCCCCCCTTAACACCTTTTTCTTCTATTTCTCCATTGACTTTGGCTTAAGTGACTTTTCCTATGCTTTTTGGCTTAATTCATCATTTAACCATTTATTCACCTTTATTTCTCCCTTTGTTCCATGTTTGTGCCTGACTGTAGTCTATGGGAACAGATAGACTACTAAGTCACTCCCTGCTGAGGCTATTCTTGGGAACAGGACATCACACCTGGTTTATGGTTGTACCTCCTCACAAGAAGCATCGAGAACAACACTCTTTTAAGGGGAGTGGAATGTTGGGATCCTCCCTAGGGGTGTAATGGGGGCCCAAAGGGCTCATACTAGAGTAATAATAGTGGAGGTCATTCAATGTAAGGTGGACTAGGTCCACTATTAAATAAAGCCCACTATAGTAATACTGAATAAATGTAATGGGGCCCCATTAAAGAAAGTCCACTAGGTAGGGTCTCTTAATTAGTTATAAATAAGGATGGAGTCCTCTTTATTAGATGGGGTGGAAAAATATTGTATTTGGAGTTTAACTCATTACAAGGTTTCCCCGTAGAAGAGGCAAGTGAATAGGAGTGGATTCCTTCCATTAAAAGATCAATTGTAAGGTGTTTCCCTAACATAAGGGTTTTGGTATTAATAAAGTGTGGAGAATTTCTATCTTATTCTTGGATATCTTGTATGTGATTGCAATTTCAAATATAATGTACTTAACAATGGTGCTCACTAAGGGTGTTCATGTGGGCATTTTGTTCCAGCCTGATGCATGCACTATTCAGTGTAATAGTTCTTTGATTTCTGCAGTGGAAAGATCTATAGGATCTACACCTTCACAATTAGAACCTTCTAAACAAGTGTTTGCTTCAAAAAGAAACTTACTTGCAAAGAAGACAATGCTATGGCACCAAAGATTGGGCCCTCTAGGTGAGAAGGGCCTATGGGCCTTGAAAAACAAAAATCTTGTCAATGGATTGAATGATTAAGCTCTTGAATTTGATTTTTGCAAGCATTGCATGTATGGAAAACATAACCATGTTCAATTTTATTCTAGTTCTCACAAATCTTATGGGTTGTTGGACTAAATTCATTATAATGTATTTGGTCCAGTTAAAGTTCCTTCAATTTCTAAGGCTTCAAATTATGTGTCATCCATTGATGATTATTCTAGAAGGACATGAATATATTTTCTTAGAACTAAATTTGAGGTTTTTAGTCAATTTAAGGAGTTTAAAGCTCTCTTGGCAAAATCAAACTAGTTGGAAGATTAAGATGTTGAGGACTGATAATAGTGGTGAGTTTTGTTCTATAGAGTTTGATAAGTTTTGTAAGGAGAATGGCATTGAAAGACATAAGATATTTCGAAAGGATATTCCCAAGTTGAGGGGATAGACTTTGTTAAGATATTTTCCTCAGTTGCTAAGTTAACATCTATTAAGCTCCTGTTATCTGTAGCAACGACTTTTGATTTAGAGATGGAACAAATGGATATGAAAACAACATTCCTACATCGTGACTTAAAGGAAGAGATGTATATGACACAACCATAGATATATGTTGAAAATGGTAAAGAGTCATTGGTTTGCAAATTAAAAAAGTATTTGTATGGTCTCAAACAACCTCCTAGAATGTGGTACCAAAAGTTTGATTCTTTTGTATTGGGATTGGAATTTATAAGGTCCAAATCAAATCACTGTGTATTACAAACAAGATGGTGGTCATTTCCTTGTTATCACTCTATATGTAGATAATATTTTATTCTTTGGCCACAGTAAGGATGTGATTCGTGATTTTAAATCTTAGCTTTTAACACAATTTGATATGAAGGACTTGGGGGCTGCAAAATATATCTTAAGATTTAAGAATAAAATAAAAAGCTTTGATTGAGCCAGAGTATGTACACTTTGTGCTACAGTGTTTTCTCATGGCAGATTACATACCATTGAATGTTCTGATTTCTATGGGAATTAAGCTTTCAGTTGAGCAGTGTCTTACAACACCCACATAAATGGAGGTTATGGCTTATGTTCCTTATGTTAGTGCAGTTGGTAGTTTGATGTATGCTATGATCTGTATTAGACTAAAAATTGCCCAAGCATTGGGAATCTTGAGTCAACTCATGGCTAATCTTAGACATGAACATTGGATTGCAGTGAAGAGGGTCTTCATATATTTGTGAGGTACTTCTAAATATTCCATTTTCTATCATAGTGATGTTTCATAGGATCCACACTCAGTGGATATACAAGGTTATGTAGATTTTGATTTGGCAAGGGATGTAGAGAGAAAGTGATCTATGATTGGATATGTGTTTCGGTTGTTTGGTGGATGAGCAAGCAACAAGTTGTGGTCTCTTTGTCCACTGTAGAGGCAAAGTATATGGCAACTACTCATGCTTGTAAGGAGGCCATTTGGCTTATGAAACTGTGTTCAAAAGTAGGGCTAAGTTAGAAAGCTAGTTACTAGCTCATTGTGATAGTAATAGTGCCATTTGTCTAGCTAAGAACCCAAATTTCCATGTGAATACAAAGCATATAGATATCCAATACCATTTCATTAGGCACATGGTAGAAGATTGAAAGGTGATACTAGAGAAAGTTGACACTTTGCATAATGTTGCAAATGCATTGACAAAACTGGTGAGCATAGGTAAATTCAAGTGGTGCTATGAGTCTATGGACCTTATGGCCCCTAGCATTTAGCTCACAGTTCGATGCATTCTCCCTTATATTCTTGTAAGGTATATGACAAGTAGGAGAATGATGGGATGGGTGTGTCATACACCTTGCAGTCCTATAGTGGAGCAGAATGATTGTCGAGTTGTAGCAAGGAATAATTGTTGAGTAGTGGCGGGGATTAAATGCAAATCACTAGTAGGCAATGAATGTTAGTCAACAACAGTTGGCCAATCAATTGTTGTTAGTTTCCAACATGTAGAATTGGAAAACCATAAACAAATTATGGTTTTGTGATGCCTATTTATTGAGTGTTAGGGTTGGAGGAAAACAGAGTGTGAGTTTTAACTCAGTGTTATGTTGCCAAAATTTCTCCAAAATCCTCATGCCACTATTGAACACTCTTGTCAAGAGCACATAGACTTTGTAATGTATTGTAACCATTTAGTTGTTGAATAATACATTGAGCGTGCTTTAGAGCAATGTTGCATGGAGTGGGAGCAGAGCGGAGCAGAAGTGTTTTAGGGAGCAAGAGCGTCCGGGGTGTCATTTTCCAAAAATCCTCTGGAGCGGAGCGTCTGTTTTATATATATATATATATATATATATATATATATATATATATATTGCATTTATATTAAAAAAACATGCAGAAAGACAAATTCTATGTAGAATATATAAAAACATGCATATTTTTACATTAATATAGATAGAAATGGCATCCATAGTACATCAATGATTAATCATTTGAGCTTCAACTATCTAGATTCTAGTAATTACAAACTTACAAACCAACATACAAATTTTTAAGCCATGTAGTAGAAAATAGACCATAACTTATGGAATGAAATCAGTTATCCAACAATTGTCAACAATAACATGAGTTATGACCAAATAGTTATGTTTACAAAATAAGCCATATGCACTGAATTATGAAGATTGAAAGGTCCAAAACAATCAAATTTAAATTGTGCTAGTTGCTAAATACTATGAATCTATCATCTATAGACTATGCCATATAAAGTAATGAAAAGGGAGAAACATCAAACAACTATCCCATCCTCCTTCCACCACCATGATCGCTGCATGGGCCTCCATGTGGTGGTAGTGCACAAGTAGATGCAGATGGTCGCAACGGAACTGGAGATGAAGCCCCTAGTGCTATAGCTAGAATCCTGGACATGGGGACCATGGCAGTGGATGTGGGTGGCATCTCAACATGATCATCATCAATCCAAAAGAACATTCTCCAATTGCTCTAAAAGCAATACTCCATCCTCCAAATTATCCTCCTCTGGATTGTTGTCCCAACGCTTCAAGTTTTTATCCATCTTTTCCTCTGCATAGTTACATGGGACAACAATCGCAAGTTGTAATGAACATAAACCAAGCTCTCTTCCCGACCTACATTCAACATCTTTCTTCTGACGCTATGGATGAAACTGGAGGTGCTCCAACACCTCTCTGCAGAAGAAGCGTTCACCACCTATGAAAGCACCCGTGTTGCCAAACGTTGCAGTTGTGGGGTAGTACCACCGTGCATGTTCCACCACTCGAGAGAACTCAAATTCCCTCAATCTCTAATTGCATGGTTGGTCCCAAAGGCACCATTGCTAAGGATGTATTGCCTCAATTGTTTCGGTATGTTGTCACACTCCTCATCTGGGACCAATTTGTCTAATGCTTTCATATAACCAGCTTGAACCTTTGGATCTTTGTGTGGTCTTTTCTTGGGCCCACCACCAGGTGCTGGTGATGAAATCCATGATACATGATAATATTTTGGTGTTAGCACATATGCTAAGGCATGTAGTGGAATTTTTAGCTTTTCCCATCGTTTTTCCACCTCTACATGAATATGATTATACAGGTTGACATCTCTTGGCTCAACAATGTCTTTAATATGCCCTAGCATGCTATCCATTTGCTCATACACTTCTCCAATGATTGGCCGATCCAAATCTGCAAACTTGATCATGTGATAAATTGACTTGGTGAACTGTAAAACATACCGAACCTATGACTAAAACTAACTGTCAAGAGATGTCATTTTCACTTCATTAGCACCTTCTCTATCATTGCTCAATTCATCCCATGCATCACTCATCACCATAGTACCCAAAGTTTGTCTCACCTTCAATAGGCGCCTAAAGGTGAGGTAATAGCTAGCAAATATAATGTTTGCAATATTAAGTAGTTGCAACCTCGAGCGAGTGTCGTAGAAGTAATTGACCCTTGTATGTTGGGTGATAAATTTGATGTGTTGCTTCCCTTTCTTGTACAATTGATTACTCCATCTACATTCTCTATGCTTGGCAATATCACGCATCAAAAGGTTTAAGGTGTGCACCAAACACCCAAACCAAAAGATGTGTGGATGAACTCACTCAATGATTTTACCTACTCCCTTACAGTTTGTTGCATTATCAGTGATTACTTGAATCACATTAGAAGGGCCAACATCATTAATTGTTTTCAACAAGAGCTCTGAAATGTTTTGAGAAGATGCAACGATTGAAGAGGAGTCATGTGTTGCAAGAAACACTACATTGGTAGCAGAAACACCAAGAACATTGATCAAATGTTGGTTTCTATCATTTGTCCAATTGTCCGATACAATGGATACCCCAAAGTCCCCCCAATCATCTGTAAACCGTGTTAGAGCTCTTTGAATTTTTGCTCTTTCCATGTCTAGTAACACAGTTCCATATTTCTCATAGTTGGGGCTCTTGTATCCTTTAGGAGCTTCGTTGATTCCCTTGACAAGATCAAGCCAATAGGGGGAGCGAAGTACATTGAATGGGATACCACAAGCATAGAGAAACCGTACCACTTTTGCATCTGTTAAGTTTTTATTGTTGTTATTAGGTTATTTCCAATTTACTTGAGCATTCAATGCATTTCCAAAACAACAACATAAAGAGGATCACTGAAAGAAACACAATCACAAGGTACGCAACATTTTATCCTCGGAAACCCTCATGGGGGAGAAAACCCAACAAAAACTTCCTCAATAATAGATTACCAATACAATGCCAAGACTAAGACCAAAACACCAAAGATAAACCAAGATTGAGCATGCGTCTCTCTTCTCCTTCCTCCTGCAACTGCAACTGCCTTCAAGATATGCGCACTAGATGAGTGAGTGTGTGTGTATAAGTGACGCACCATCCTCACATATAAATACTAGTTGAGGAGGCACTAGGGTTATGTCTCTTCACTTGGTAGGGCCGACTTCTTCTAGAAGTGGTTAAAACCACTTTACAAACACTAGGGGCTAAGTTTACAAATACCACCATATAAATATGGTTTGACCAATCCACAAAAGGGGATTTGATCTTATACAGGACCCGGCATGATCAATCCACAAAAGGGGATTTGATCTTATACAGGACCCGACATGATCAATCCATAAAAGGGGATTTGATCTATAAGATAATAACTCAAATATAATTAGAATATTCTTCGAAGTTACAATATTTCAACAACATCCACCTCATCCCTACCTCCAATATCAAGGAAATCTGCTATTGTTCTTCTAGATCTAGAGGTTCCAAAACCATGAGGAGATGGAGATGTGTTTTGCCACCAAATTTAGATGAGGCATCGAATTGAAGATTTTGTTTTTTACCATGCTTTCTTTGTGCAACTCTCTCTATCTTTATGTATTTTTGTCTCTTCCTTAGATATCTTAGGGAAAACTGAGATCCCAATGGGCCCCTTATTGTCATCACTCTCCATTACACCACAAAGATGCCTCCTCACACGAGTATATTGTTGATTTTTCAATAGTCAAGGTTAAGCATGAAGTTCATTCCATTTTTAGCATTTAACCATAACCATAGATGTTGCAGCAACCAAGATCACAAGAAGAAGGCACCATGCACAAGAACACAAGAAGTATCCTGGGAAACCCTTCTCAACAAGGGAAGAAAACCCAGCCAAATCCTTTGCTATATTCCTCAAGAGAAAGACCTTCACCACCAAGATAAACCCTAGCACACAAGAGGGTGCTCAAACCCTAGAAGACTAGCGCCCAAGAGAGGTGCGCACTTTTTCCAAGAAGGTGTACTTGCTGAAATTTCCAAACTCACATGAAAGATATGTTTCCTCAATGGAGAATTTACCTTTACTTATACTAACCTGAACCTGTCAACAAAAGTGTTTATTGGCACAACAGGGCCGACCTCACTAGCTTATAATATAATTTATATTAACCAGATTAATTATCTTTTACATTAATTACTAGTCACATTAAGGTGGGGTCGACCTATACCCTTTACATTACAATTAGGGTTACAGTCAGGTCTGACTCTTGAACAATATAGCAAGGGATCTTATACACCCACTAGTGCTCATCCACTAGGGGCACATCCATAGGGATGTCCATATCTCTGGCTCACTCCATTACACAGAAGAACCAGTTCTTCACACGTTCACCTGTGCTCGTCCATAGGCACGTCCACTCAACATATCTTCTTTCCCATTGCCTCACACAGGAGAGTCATTTGGAGTTTCTCGTCAACTCTGCTGCTCAAAGGAGGCTAATACATCATCTTCATTTCTGTTCTCATGACAATGCACCCAACACTTTGGGATTTCACACGTTCACCTTGTGCTCGGCCACTTGCACGTCTAATTCAACAGGCCGCCTTTCCCACTGGATAATCATCTGGAGTTCTTCTCAACTCTCTTAATGGAGGAGGTCATCTCTACGTTCCAGCTCTGTCTCAAGTAGGAATCGCATACCCTCTTCAGGGGCTTTCTCTCAGGTTTGTAAGCTAGAGAATATCTTCTCATGGCTGCAATTATCCACATCTCACAGGTTTGTAAGCTGGAGAATGTCTCACATAGCTGCAATCATCAACATATATGAACTAGTATAAGGTTTTCCTTGATGACAATAATGAGGACATAAAAATTTAGTGGTTCTACCACCTCTCCCCTCAAGTTTTATCACAAATCTCCATAAAGGTGTCAATGAAGCTTTGCCACCTTCATTTGCCTATTCATCCTCTTCAAACCCTTCACCATCTTCATATTGTGGGTCATCATGAGAATGACCACTATCCTCTTCTTCCCTTCGATGCGTAGTCTATGAGAACTAAAAAAGGAATGATAAACCAAAAGAAGAGCATTTTTCTCTAGTTTTAGATGAACAACCTACAATAAAATGAGGGAGAAGAAGGAAACAGAAAGAGCAGGAGAGGAGGAAGAAACCATAAACAAAGTTAACCCAAGGAAATGAGGGAGTTGGGGTTTGGGCTTACCTCTTTAGCTCTTGAAACTTGAAAGTTGAAACTTGAGAAAGATGGTTGCCTTTGTTCTCTCCTCCAAGTTCCTCTTTGCTCACTCTTCTAAGCTCTTGTTTGCTCTCTACTCCAAGCTCTCACAAACCTGCACTCTCCTACAAGCTCTCCTTTTCTCTCTCCTCCAAGCTCAAGCAAACATAGATGAAAGAATGAGGAAAATGGAGGGGGAAGAGCTCCTTTATTCTCCTCCTTACTTTCCCCTAAACCCTAAGCCTAGGGTAGGTCCCACCTTCACTCATAAATTATAAAAGAAAGATGATATTTTTTGTGTTTTCATGGGAGCATGTAGGTTCTAGGTGGGAGCGTCGAGAGAATGCTCCGGAGCGTGGCACTCCCAAATTGGCAGGGAGCATCCGAGAGATCCCTAGAGCATGCTCCTAGGGGTGCTCTTTGGAAGCTTCCGCTCGGATCACGCTTCATAGCTTGGGAGAGAGGGGGCACTCCCTGCAACCCTCCTTTAGAGTGTGGGGTTTTTTTCCCGGAAGGGTTTTCCCGAGGAAATCGTTGTGTAATGGTTGCATCTCTCCGTGTTATTTATTACTGCAACTGTATTTATTTAATTTTTGCATACTCTTCTCTCATTGTTTAGTGTGGGAAGCATATTCCGCACCTCAACTTCCTTTTATAATGGTCATGAATGAGGCAAGCCATTCCACCAAACCCATGTGCTCCACCATACCTATTTGAATTAGAATTTTATTGTGTAATTCACTGTGGTTTTTCCTTGTGTTTGATTCTTTGAATATGGCTGGAACCCTTCAATCACACCAAATCTTTTTTATGATATGCTTGTAGAAAATGGAATAGATATAGAATCTTGGGGTAAGGACTTTTTCTTTTGCCATAGAAGTTGAAAATACTTGTACGGCTTCCTAGATTTCTTAATACATACTCAAAGATAACATAATACATTGTGTCCTATTAGATATGGCTATACATAAATTCAGATGGTCATTGATAAATTTTAATTTGTATCCTTAGTTATGAGTTTATGGGACATGACACCAAGGGCATTGCAAAGTTACATAAATGTCGCCCTTACGCAAAATAAATCTGAAATTGAATGAAGGACTTATTACCCTATCTTTGCTCATTTGTGATTGATTGCAGGTTTATTGGAGATAATAATGCCAAGGGCATCGAGTCTCATTAGGGTTTGGCAGGGATATTGACTTTCATGCACAATAATGCTCCAATTGCGGTATTGTGAACAAAGAGGTTCTTATGATGGGCTGTAACATGTATATGAGTAATACATGCCAAGTGCGTGTGTAGTTCTACAAGAGGTTGCCTACTAAATTTGGTTTATATGAAAGCCAGTAGGAAGGTTTCAACCTCCTTATTATAACTGCTGATCCAAGTTCTTTTTGGGTTATTATATGTCCTCTACACCATCAAAGATGCCATATGGAGAGCTATCAGGTTGTTTCGTTCATTTAAAATCTCAATTTGTATGTAAGGTTTTAATTGTCCATGTTCAGGCGATATTCGCATGCATAAGTCCCCAATGATTATCTCATTGTGGTCTTTGGGACAAAGAGTAAACTTATTGTGATTATTAAGAGCTTACCCTTGGTTGCTAGCATACTTAATGCCCCAAGGTAATATCCTATCTCAGTCTGAAAGTACAGGCAAAGATGTAACTCATTCATGGATGGCCTCGTGAAAGACTACTGAGAACCAAATGCCACTATACTTAGACCTTGCAATAGTTGGACAAAAATACCTATCAAGCTTTATCTTCTATCGTGTGAGGGTGTGTGTAATGTGTGGGTTACCAAAAATCCATTCGGTGAAACCTTGACTTGCTAATGGACATGTAAGGCGACCAAAAGTCTTTCGAGTGACTGGAGTTGACTAACGTCAATGCAAGATAAGTGGTATGACTTGATTATACCTTGCACCAAGAGTGCCTTTAGGTCTCCTAGATGCTCTTGATGCTTTGTGTGGAGGCATGTCGAATTGAAGATTTTGTTTTTTACCATGCTTTCTTTGTGCAACTTTCTCTATCTTTATGGTCAGACTCTGAGATATGACCATACTACTAGGTTAACCCTGTTCTATATCGTGTGCATAACCCTTAAAAAAATTTGTCGCAAATTCGTGATAGCCGCATAAATGTTGCAATAGACCACATCTGGAAATTTCCTTATTGGGTGGCCACCTCCAACCAGGAATTCTAAGCTGCAGTGTTGTTTGATTGTTCTCCAGGAGCTGTCTTATCGATTCCATGTTCCAGGTAGAGTAAGCAAAGCCGCCTCCCCACATCCCCACATTAAGTTTGGTCATTTCTCTTTATAGGCACTAGGTTTCCAAGCAGGCATGCTTGCAAAGATCCAGGGGCGGTATAAATGTGCCCTTTCATCATGTCTATTTTATTTTTGTTGACTGTAGTGCTACCTAAAAGCTTTGTTTTTCTGTGTTGAGTATATGAAGATATGAAATTCAATTCACACAAAGTGCTAAGGTTGAGCCTTAAATAATTCGGATCGTTATAATTATAAAATTGAGAACTCCACTGAATGATATTCTTCTTCTCAGTATTGCTGAAAACTAGTGGTTTGGCAGGCTGTAGAAAAAAGAGACACGCAACATGGATTTGGGTAGTTTTGATCAGAGGCATTGATTAAACGAATTGGCAGACTCACAGGATGCTCATCAGAACTGATAAAACGATACCAATACCCAAATAAAAGTTCGGCTTAATGTGGCAGATGATTGTAAAGGCCCTGTCATGAAATGAGGTGCCATTGATAGTTGAAAAAATGAGTGACGAACCAGGATACCCTATTCAGATAGAGGATGGATTCACTGTGAAGACTGGAGATCAACTGTGAAGGAAATTCAGCTTGAAATTTTTAAATACAATCCAGATCAAAAGCCAAACCCCACTGCAGTCTCTAAACTAGTATTGCTCAATGTTGAAGCAGATGGTAGGTGCCAACCAAACAAGTATTCCAGTAAAAGCTCAAGAAAATGGTGTTAAAACGTTTTCCATATCTGGGAGAGTGGTTGATGAGCTATTTCTTTATCTTTGTTTTATTTCTCCAGTCAAATGAATGCTATTAAACTCAACACGCAGTTTGCACATCCTTTAACATGCTTATTTAAAAGGCTCGCATCGTTTTATTTATTACTTCATCATCACTTCAATGTATATTTCTAAACTAAGTATTACATATGATGGTTATCTCACACCATTGTATTCATTACTTCCAAGTATACATCATGCTTCTTTCCGTCTGAAGCTTTCGGCGGGAAGAAGCATTTAGAATGCACACAGAATCCAGACTACGTACAGAGGAAATTTTTAGACTAACCATAAATTAAGCTTTATGAAAAGCCAACAAAAGCACAAAATAAACCTACCTTCACGTTGAACTCCGACCGGTTCTGTTTTAGGAGATAAAGAATTGCAAAGAAGTCATCTGTATCTATATCCGAGTCCACCAGAATTTGATGTGGCGCTCCATGTGATGGAAAAATAT
This sequence comes from Picea engelmannii, assembly GCA_009831015.1. NCBI lineage: Eukaryota > Viridiplantae > Streptophyta > Pinopsida > Pinales > Pinaceae > Picea > Picea engelmannii. The sequence goes on along the minus strand of ML796303.1, from coordinate 74,532 downwards.
TACAACTTAGGTAAGCTAACAGAAATATTTGACAAAGAATGATAACACGTGGCATCATCTTGATCCTCTCCCGCCAGCTGCACCTGATATCCTCAACTGCAGCTCCTGATGCAAATAAATTGGTTGAGTCAATACAGTGTTCAGATTATGCAAAACTGAAATAACATGGAAGTGTCAAGTAAAACATCCCAATTCAATTTTGCAACTAATTATGTCTTAATCCATAAATAAAGAAAAAATGTCTGATATCGTATTTGTAAAAACACCTGAAATGGGTGATTTCTGAAAGAGGGCAAACAGAAAGAAGCGTCAAATACTTGCACATAATACTTGCACATTGTACTTGCCTATGTGAGCAGGGAAACCAAGCTCAGAGAAAAATTAAAAGGGAATAGCTTTTCATCTCCTCCATGCTCAAACTTTTTTGTGCAAATTGAGTTCGACAAAACGTTGCATAGAATATATTCTCGGTCTCCCAGCAAAACTGTAAGATTATTATTCTGTGCTAATCTGTAAAACAGTCCTCCGAATTGATCAGAAAGCATAATCATTATTCTGTGCTGCCTTTATTGTGGATTTCTTCAGAGTCTAATATTAGATTGCATTTAAATTTTAAACAAGATTTCTTCACGAGAGAAAACAACTATAAGCATCCAATGCTTGTATATTGTACTTGCCTTTTTGGAAATTTCAAGTTCAAAGAAAAAGGGATTTGCTCGTCCCCCTTATGCTCAGCATTCTCTACGCTAGGGTTAGGCAAAAAGTTGCTCAAAGCACATTCTTTGTTTCCCATCAAAACTATAAAATTACTACTTTGTGCTAATCCATAAAACAGTCATGCAAATATAACAAAAAGCAACATAACGGAATTCCATCAATATGCCTCGTAGTCTTGCCTCTGTCGTCTCTTGTTAACGGAATTACATCTACAGTAAACAAGAAATATCCATGGTCATTCAAATATTTCAAGCACTAGAGGTATCATGCAGTTAGATATTGTCCACCCATGTTTACTTAGTAAATAATCCCCAAGTTAAAACATTAACATACAACTTTGCAAGACCTGGTCAATTTGCAAGGGCTGAGGTGATGTCAAAGGAAAATGGAAGGGCATTTTAACCGGTACAGGGAGTTGTAAACAGAGAGCATCAATTGCCAGAGAAGTTGTAGACAAGAAGGAAATTAGGTACATTGGATACGGGAAACAGAGAAAGGCGCATTCGAAAAAAGTAGTAGGCTTCTACCTCGATAGTCCATGTCAACCGGAACAATATACATGTTGTCAAACATACTATTGAAATTGTAAAATGTTAATAACTGTCACCCAATCACCGCCTTAATCCTAGCCACCACAGAAATCATTATTGCCCACTGATCCAAGGAAAAATAAAGATCTTTTGCAAGAGCTGGCTAAACATCAAATTTGGCCCTCTTGTGAATACCCTCAGTAGTACTTATTCCATAAAATAAGTTTTTGGCCTTGCAGGTTTAATGCCAATATTTAATCCCTCGAGTTAGCAGTATAAAATACCCAAATTGCTTCCACGCATAAAAGTAATATGCAGCAACCAGCGGTGTTGGGCATGAGCAGAAGGAAAAGGTTTTCATCTTGAAGAATATACTTTCTAGTGAAATGAAAACGTTATAGAGAAAAGATGATCTGAAAACTATAAACAAGAGTTTGGAATTAAAAATCGGAACTCCAATTCTGCGACTTGAAAAAAATTCAAATGAAATTAACTTCTAAGAATCAATCGATCGATCGAATACGTTTACATTCAAGTTTACAGCATATCATCTTCAATACTCATAGAACCAATTCAAGCATAAAAACTCATCATCAGTAACCTAGAAGCATAGAATCTTCAAATTAGTTCAGCATATCCTGTTTACAGCATACAGACTGTTATTGCCGTAACATGCATCAACTCACAGCCAACCAACAAAAAATGGGCAAATGAACCACTGAATGCTTTACAGCTAAGAATCCTCTTCAACTTGCTAGCAGACAAAACACACTATAGCCCCATATCTACCAAGAGTCGCCATCAGAGCAGCACACGCACAGGACATTCACCGCCATTGAAACAGTCGTCTTATCTATATCGTATTCTATTGTAATCTATATTTATTTTCTGAAAACATATCACCAGCATTGAAACAATCGTCTTTATATTTATTTTCTATATTTATATTCAATACGGTCGTCTTTATATTTAGTTTCTGAGAACATGGCACCACCATTGAAACAGTGTCTTTAAATTTATTTCTGTTCTATTGCATTCTATATTTATTTTCTTGTCTTCAACGAGTTCCAGAAGCGAAATCTTCAGTTAGACACAAAATGCTTTAGAGAACTTGACAATCGACTCAGCAGTTGCACTGCAAAGTTTCAACGATCACTTTTGGTTTAGAATCCAAAATATTTGAAAATCATGAAAGGTTCTGGGAAGTCATCCAGAAGAATTCTAAGTGCTGGATCAACAACTTTGCACTAGATTTGGTTTCCAGAGAGGTTACCGATATATGAATTATTTTGCTAGGAGGCAGCTTCAACGTTTACGCTAATTGTGAAAGATTTGAATCAACGGACCTCTCTGTTGGCTCGTATTACATAGGCTGTACTGTGGCTGATAATATTTGAAGCTATGGTTTCAGTTCAACCACAGCTAGCCCAATTATACTACAGATAGGGTTTCCTTCTGGGTGAATTTTCAGCATCCGTCACGAAAGCTGTGGCTTACTTTAACAGTTTATACTTAATCACCCTGAAACGAGTTTTAAGATGTGCGTATTTTCCATGCCGCTAGACGTAAGAGCCGCTGAATTCATATTGACATGGAATTGCTTAGCAACCACTGAGATTTGAGACTTAAATGTCATATACAGAGCAGGACTGTACCAGTTTAAAAAGCTGAACGCAGAATTCTAGACATCCAATTACCTTCTGATCTCAAAAATATTTAATGGGAGGTAGTATCTGATATAATGCATTCCATACCTGTATAATATACAACTTGGCCCGGCCAGCCAAACCGTGTCATCTGTGTACTCTAAAGGCTATAATTCGTTCCTCCGCGAGAAAAGATCCGGGGAAACTAAATTCGATGTCCTCGAACGCACCAATCTGAGCACTAACAAACACTTGTCATTTAATAATGCTAGGCACGCACGCGCATCTCGCACACTGCGAGTTTTCGTAAATATCGATGTCAACGAGCTGTTAATTACCAAATATTCTTCGCCTGAAACGCAGCGCCTGGCATGCGGACCCGGAACCTATAATCACGGAATGTTTTAACCCAAGTTCATGAGAAATCGATGTGTTACTTCAAAAAACAAATAGTTAGGACTCGGAATCGAACCCTACGTCGTGTGCAAAGACTCCAAGTAACCAAGAACAAAGGCTAAAGACGCCAAAACAGTACTATGTTTAAACTTTACACCAAATGATAAAATATTACATTCACATCCATTTACTTCCGCGTCCCCGAGTTAAAATCGTTCTTGGCTGGAAGCTCACGACTTAAGAAAAACGAAGCCTGAATTTCTTCCACGGGAGAACGTCGCCTTTCTTCACAGAAACCATTAAATAATTATATTTGTAACAAAGAAGCGCCGTTTCTTCTTTAGCTTGAGATTTTTCCAGTCGTCACCAGCATTATTTCAACCATCGAATGGTTCTCTGTTAAATAAAGAAACCTCCGCTGCCCGGCTACAAATATTAATGAGTAGATGCGGTTACTTCTAATACCGGAAACGATTTTTATAAACGAGAAAGCGTTAGTCGTCTTACTGCAGAAACTGTTCCATCGATTGCTTTAATTTAACTCATCCACGGTTTTTCTAAACGAAAAAATATTTATCGCCTGATTTCAATTACCTTGTCATCTACCGATTCATTTTAAAGAAACTCTTCGCTTAAACAAAAAGACGTTGTTCCCTTAACAAACAAACTATTGGCAAGTATGTTGCTCCATTTTAACCGCTAAATTCCCAACAGCATGTTTCAGAGCTAAAATTTGAACATGTTCTTAACGCCATTCGCAAATGCTTTCTTCAAACCAAAGATTGGCCTTCCATTGCCGGAAACACACGAATGCTTCATTCAAACAATAGATTGGATTTCCATTACTGGAATAGAACACGAATGCTTCATTCAATCAACAGATTGGACCTTCATTATCGGAAAGGCATTCTTTATGCCAGAAACACATGAATGCTTCATTCAAACAACAGATTGGATTTCCATCACTGGAAAGGCACACGAATGCTTCATTCAAACCACAATTCCATTACTGGAAAGACACACGAACGTTTCATTCAAACAACAGATTGGGCATTCATTACCGGAAAGGCATTCTTTATTTCGCTGCAAGTGTAACCCTATCAATTACAGCATTTCGTCCGTCTTCAACCACAAAACCTTTTAGGCCAGGTAAATGCAAATTTTATACAGCTTTTTGCTTCATTTATACACTTGTACACTTCAACCATTTTATCATAATAAATTTGAACCATTACGCCTTAGACAGATACAATACGAACCGAACAGACGATGCGTAAGGCTAAACAAATCCGAAAAGTGCAAATATTTCGCGAGAACGAGACTGTACTAGGAAAATTAAACTCTTAAAAATCCGAATCCGAATAGCGACCATAATTAGAAAGACCTTCGCGGATTTTCAAAAACAAAAAAATATGAGAACAAATTTGGAAAAAGAATTTACCTGCAGAAAGGCGTAAAGGCATCCAGCCACCGACAGCAAGCATCTATACCAAAATAGATGGAGGAGAGGGTTCTGTTTTCTTTGATTCTTGATCTTAATCGTCCTCGTCGTCCATTAAACTTTAAACTGTACTTGCAAAAATGGTCGAGGACTCTATTTTCGGCCTTTTATTATCCCCAATATGGAGACCCGCCCCAGATTCCAACTTACAGCTTCAGCCGGTCTTGCAAAAATACTCGAGCACTCAATTTTCGGCCTTTTATCATCCCCAATATGGAGACCCGCCCCCAGATTCCAACTTACAGCTTCAGCCAGTTTCGAATCGAACATAACCGGCTGTAGCGGTGGCAGAAAAGGGTCATCGTATAAGTGTACATCATGAAAAGCTTTAGCCTTTCCCCTCCCGCGAGGGACCCGCGTCGCCCCAGTTTTGGCTTTCGGTGGTTGACTCCGTCCCCAGCGCATTCTATTCTTATTTATTCCCCTTTTTTTTCTTTTGTGTAGTTTCCACTTATTTTATTATTGAAATCCTATGTAGTGCACTGTGCGAGGGTTCACGGTTTTGTGTTTTTGTAATCATTAAAAATAACTGTAAACGCATCATTGGAGACAATGGGCTAGGAATGTCATGGATGTCGGAAGTTGCCCGTTTAACCTTACCTGGTAGGTCAGGCAGCACAGCGAGACAATCTGGAAGTGCCACCTCAGCTTAAAGAAAGAGAAATTAAAATTGACCTTACGTTGGGTTAAAGATTATTAAATTTTAATAAAACCAATAGAATCATTAGAAGATAGAGAATAAGATTCCGCCAAAATAAAAAGTTAGCCCATTTGACATCTTCTATTATATTTATATTTATAGATGCGTGCGTTGACAAAGTTGAAGCCCGATAGTGGGATATACGTTTAAAATCTGAACTAACACGACTCTAAACGTTTTTCCACTACGTATCTTGTGTTTGCATTTAGTTCCTTTGTCTGTTACGCTAAGTCCCGAGGGCTTATTCTAAACCTTAAAATTTAGAAACGAGTTCCAAGGATTTAGATGCAAAAAAATTGTGCAGCCGATCTAATATTTGACGAATCTTCCTTAGTTTTCGGAGAGAGCATCTTCCATTGGATTCTAGCGCATGGACATATCTGATACGCAATCTTACGTTCACTTAAACAAAAATTAGTACGATAATCAATTATTACAATTTATTAAGTAATGAATCAAAGGTTAAATGCTTAACCATATTAATAGTACACACATTTATATAATGTATAGTTTGCAATGCATGGTCAATATAGTAGAGGTTAATTAAGTAATATTTAAGGTTAATTAAATTATTTGATTGTAATTTAAAAGTAGTAGAGGTTAATTAAGTAATATTTAAGGTTAATTAAATTATTTGATTGTAATTTAAAAGTGATTGAATAGACGCTTCAAATTAATAAAGTGATTTGGTGAATTAAATATAATAATATTTAAATTTTAAAAGAAATTAAATTAATATTTTTATTTTGACAATGATATTTAATGATATTTAAGATGTGATTTGGTGAATTAAATATAATAATATTTAAATTTTAAAAGAAATTAAATTAATATTTTTAGTTTGACAATGATATTTAAGATAAAATGCTCGATAGATATTTGAAGTTAATTAAAGTATTTTTTAATTTAAAAGTGATTGATTAGACTGTTCATGTAAGTGATTTGGTGAATGAAATATATTAATATTTAAATTTTAAAATAAATTAATTAATATTTTTATTTTAAGAATGGTATTTAAAATAAAATGGTTGGTGATAGTTTTGACAATCTAATTTGACAAAAAAAATAAATAAAATTTACAATATTTAAAAAACAATCAATGGTATCAATTACTTCTTTTTACAATTTAAAACATGTTTCATTTTTTAAAGACTTAACACACTTTGAATTGAAAAACAACCAATAGTTTTTTTTACAGTTTAAAACATATTTCATTTTATAAAGACTCTATACACTTTCTACTGAAGCTTTATTTTCTAACAACTTAATAGATTTTATATATACTTGTTAGTCAAGTTTAATCATATGTATGTCTAAAACTTTTAAATACAATCATAAAGATGGTGATTTCAAAAAGTACAAGATTCATATATTGACTTAAATTATAAGTGGGTTTTTACATGAAAATTATATATTTGTTTAAATTAAATTTTTGCATGTTTTAAAATAAAATAAAAATATATCATAGAGATGAAAAAATACATTTCACAACTTTTTAAACAACATTTTTTTTATCTTAAAAAAAGGTTCAAATTTATTAAATTCAATTTTTATTGTAAGTTTAGCAAAGATATTTACAATTTGTTTCTCAATTCAACAATATTATATCTCAATATATTTGGTATTCAAATGATACACTTGATGGTGAGAAATCCTAATGATCCATTGATTATCACATGGAGGTGATGTTGGTTGCTCCAAACAAAGTACATTACATGGAGGTGATGTTGGTTGTTCCAAACAAAGTACAAGCTCTACCAAAAATATTTGAATCCTCAATTTCCTATACTTGACTCATAATAGCCCTAAGATCAATTTTGGGTTCTTGTTTCTATATATATGCAAAGGCCAAAAAAAAAAGCCATTAATTTGCATTAGTCTTATGGGTGTCAGTGAAGTTGGTTGTTAACTAATTTTCTTACTAAAAAATAATTTAATATTAAATAAGACTTTATCAATATAATCATGTAATCATTTTAAAATGATGGTTAAAAACATATGATGCAAGCATATTAATATTCATAAACATATATGTGGATCAAAATTTGTTTATATTTTTTTATTTAATTTGTGGAATTTTTTTTTTAAATAATGATTAATGACACATTCATAAATAAAAATCACTTTATATTTATCTTCTCTTGAATTATTTAGAAATTACACTCAATTATATCAGAAACAGTAATATCCATATAATCATTTAAAAAACAGGGTCAAACATATAAAACAATAATATCCATAAAAATATATATGGATCAAAATTTATTTGTATTTTTTAAAGCTTATAAAAAATGATTTTGTATACACATCTATAAATTAAAACTACCCTATTATTTATATTTTCTTGAATCATTTAAAAATTGCATTCAAATAGATCAAACTTTATATTATTTTGAATCATTTAAAAATTGTGTTCAAATGGATCAAAGTTTGTATTTCTTTTTTATATTTTTTTGAATCATTTAAAAATTGTGTTCAAATGGATCAAAGTTTATACTATCTTAAATCATTTAAAAAATGTGTTCAAATGAATCAAAGTTGGTATGTCTTTTTTAAAGTTTGTTAATTTTTTTTTTAATGAACTGTGACTTTGCATGCACATTTATATATAAAAACCACTTTCTATTTATATTTATTTAAAAAAGATTGTTAAGCCTTTTTTCTTCATTATAAATTATTAATTTTTGTTTAATCTTTTTTCTTAATCATAAATTATTCAATTTATAATAACTATGTTAAAAGTGTGATAAACATTTACTCTACAAAATTTATAAACAAAGTTAAAATTCATTTTAACATGTAATATTTTTAAATAATATAATCTAATTTAATGAGTTTTGTGTAGTGAATCCTACAATGAACTTTGTGGCAAATTAAACAATGAATTGATTGAATTCTAGGAGGATAGAACAAGGAAAGTGGCAAAATAGACCAATGGATAGAATAGGGAATTGAGTTGTATAGTTTAATTCATGTATGGAATAGAGCTCTATAGTTTAATTCATGTAGAATATCTACTAGTGGTTTACTAGTGGTTTACTAGTGGTCCACTTATGGTGAAAGAAGGAATTACGAACACTTTAGAATCATCACACATCTAAAATATGTTTAGTGCCTCACTATTTATAGAATGAGATCGTAAACCTAGTTACACTTTCCCATTTGAACCCAATGAATTTTGAATAGGAAATGAAGTTTAGATGCTCTATTAACCCTACCAAGAAATTAACATCTGAATTCGGTGGGTTTTTAAGTGCCACCAATTGAAGCATTATGAGGGTTGTAAGTGCCATCGATTGTTAACATCTAAATTCCACGTGGTTTTTGAAGAATTTTTTAATCTTTTGAATGGTGAAGTGAAGCGTTGTGAGGGTTCCTAACCAAATCCATTATGAGTGGATCCACTTCTGAGCAGCTAGGTCACATTCAAGTATAGAGATTAAAAAACATTTGAGTTACATTCACGATTACTCCGAGGCACAAAGCTTGACCTAATTAGGGGCACAAGTTCATTCTCCAAGTTTTGATTATAATTTATTTCTTGTATATTTCTTTATTCAAATATGAACACTTCACCACATTCACCAAAAAATCTCAAGGGGATGCCCAGTGAAATAACCTTAGAAATTCTTTGTGAATATATAGAATCATCAAATAAATGTAAGGAAGAAAGGCAATCCAAAGTTTAGATAGAGTTATAGGATTGGAGAATAAGTTGCAGAAAATGGAGATTATATTACAAGAAATGGAAAAGAAAAGCCAAGAAAAGAAACAAATAACCTAAGGAGAAGAGGTCAATAATCTAAAAAATCTTGAAATGAAGAACAAAATTAAAGAGCTACAAGATCGATTAAATAACAATTTGGCCCTAAATAGTATGGAAAATAAATTAGACATCAAACCCATAAAATAAGTGAATAAGCTTAGTTGGACAACAAGTGTAGCAAAAGAGCCTTGAACCTCATATTTTTTTGTTTGAAAGAGGAGAAAGAAGATGGTACACTAGCTCTAGTCAGGGAAGAACTAATTACAAATTGAAACAACAAGTGTCTCATAGAAGCAAAGATATTGGACCAAATAATTCAGCGTAAAAATAGGTTAATTCATGTTGAGGTAAGCTCCAATGACTATAAATATGGCATACTCAGTAAAACTCTAAGTATAAAAGGGCCATGAATATTTATAGATGAAGACCTCATTCTAGAAGATCAAATTGAATTAATAAATTTCAAAAGGCAAAAGAAGCCAAGAAGGAAGGAAAATGAGCAATGATTAGAAATAGAAAAGTTATTCTTAGGGTTAGAAATTAAAAAGATAATAATAAATAGGAATTTGAGACACTCTGAATCCTCTCTTGGAATGGTCGTGGCTTTTCATGGAGAAAAGGTCATGTGTTCAGTTGGATCCCTAGTGAAACTGATATTATAGTGAATCTGGGGTCCCTAACATAGAATGATTTGTCTTGTGGTTGGTGTGTAAGAAGACATCCTACCATAGAGGGATTGGAGGAATAACTTGTTATGCAAATAACATTTTTCCTCATATTAGGCTTCACAAAAAAACCCTTTCAATTAGTACATGTGGACAAAGATTTTAGATATTAATGCTAAGAAGGTTTATATAACAATTTGTTATTCTTCCTATTAATTATACCTTTTATAAGAAAAATGATATAGATAAAATTTGTCCCTATAATGGCTTAGAACAAGATATTTGCAGTATGCGAAATGAAGGAAATATCTTATTGCTATGAGACTTTAATGCTAGAATAGGGACTAACCAAGTTATTATTTTAAGCAATGATTCCAACCCTAATCCTCTTTGGTTGGATGAGGACTTTTTTTAGCTAGTAGACATAAAAGAAACTTTGAGGACTTGGTTGAGAATTTGTTCAGATTTGAAATAATAAACTTTATAGTTCTAAAGATCTAATCATTTGCAATGGTCTAATGAAGTAGTTGAATTCCTACCAGATGCCCTGTTTTCATGGGCTTGGTAGTAGTGCCGCAAATTATGTGATATATGATATCTTCATATACACCCAAATAGTAAATTTTGACATCTTAAATGACTATGAAGCCTTACTCAAATTGCAAATGTTTAACCCTAACCCTAAAGTTTTTCATGCACAAAATCCCCATCGAAGAGAATTCAAATAACCAAAAGAATTTAATCTTCGACAAAAATAAACATGATCTTTTTATAAAGGATTTAAATAATGAATTAAATCTTATATCAATTAATGATCACGGGATCAAATTTTGCTCAAAAATTCGAAGTGTTCAGAATCGCTTCAAAACGAACAGGAGCGTAGGCCTCGTCATTATGAACCCAACGCAACTCGTTCGGGTTCAAACGGACGTCGGGAGCGAGAGATATTGCGATCTGTTCGAATCGTCAAACAGGCGAAAAAAGGGACGCTGACTGTGCAGTCCGTACAGGCTGACGTGGCAAAGTTCGTACGCTGACATGGCAGAGGTTATGTGGCAGTTTTTGATTGGCTGACAGTTGGACGAATCATGTTTCGACACGTGGCAGTTTTTGGTTTGTGATTGGATGCCACGTGGCCCAATCATGGGTTGCCACGTGGCATCATTATATTGGTTCAAAATTATATGGAGTCCATGGGATTCGAACCCCGAACCTCCCCCACTGGTCAAAGCCTTTGCAAAGTCCGCCTTGCCAATGGGCTACGCATTGTTCTTTGTTAACTATATGCGTTTGAATGTATTTGAATTAAAGTAATGTTTGTTATGGCGGGAGGTCGGGTCGGGGCTTAGCCCCGACCCGTGGTTTTGTTGTGTTAACATGTGACCATACCCATAACATATGCGCGGGAGTTGTATTATAAACGGAGCCCAGCCCCAGGGTTAACACATAACCACAGTTCAAACGCGTGGGGTTTACGTTTAAGCCTTCGGTCACATGACCTATGGCATGTGACCTTGCCACGGAGCGAGCGGGGAAGTTATGATTTAAACTTAGCCCTTTTTATATTTGCGCGGGGTCACATGGACCCATGTGTCCACGAGCTTGGCGGTTAGGGGCTGGCGCGCCCATAACCGTCCTACAGTTCGCACCGTTGGCGCGGTTGCGTTTGGTGCCAGGGTTTTACGCTTTAAATAGCGTGTGTGCTAGGTTGAATGAACAAGTGTGCAATTTGTAGATGCAGAGACAGCAAGCTTGAAGATGAGACTTCAAGGAAGCCTATCTTCTTCGTTTTTTGGCCAAACGAGGTGTCGAAAAATCCCAGCTAGGGGTTTTTGGACGCTCTGAAGCCATTGGAGCAGTCTGTTAGTCATTTTGAGCATTGTAAAGCACGTTTTTGAGCACTTTGAGCAAATAATACTAATGATCCATTGGAAGCTGGACCAAGAGATGTAGCCCAAGAGAGGGGTGAACTCCTTTATCATTTGTTGTGTTATGTGTTTATGTTCATTGATTATGTTGTTGTTCATATGCATCTTAATTGAGTAAATCCTATTAATAATGTGTTGCAAAGTTGATCCATTTGCTTTTAACACATAAAATTTACTTGCAAATATTTTCAAGTTTACAAGTCTTCTTTATTTTTAGATCAAGTTGGTATCAGAGCTCTGGTTTTTGAAGACTTGATTATTTGCAAGTGTTTTGTTTTCTGATGCTCACAAGGTTGAAACTC
>ML796303.1:19982-50507 GCA_009831015.1 Picea engelmannii | reverse complement strand
TATATATATATATATATATATATATATATATATATATATTTATATATTCTCCAAAAAAAAATCCATTTTCTCACATTATTTATTCAAAAAAATCCATTTTCTCATATCACTTATTCAATCCTTTTTTTTATATCTTACAATTCTATTTTTTTTTTACATCACTTTTCACCCACCTAAAGATTTGAAAGATTTTTTAAAAACAAAGTCATATGGAACTTTTCATCCACCTAAATATTTTAAATATTTTTTAAAAAAGAAAAGGATTTGACATTTGGTGTTCACCCTTACAATAATATATTAATTTTTATTATTATTATAAAAAAAATAATGTTTAAATAATAATTATAATTTAATTATATATAATAAGTATTGATTATATATTCATATATGTGTGTGTTTGGTGAAGAGATTTGTTTTATATTAGGAAAGTATCATTTCAAGTAGAATCTTTATTGGAAGATAGTAAAATTAGCAAATTGTGAAACTGTAAATGTTTTTTGAAACTATTTATCCACATTCATATAAGTATATTTTTAATGATATACATTGGTTTATCTCTAATGAATATATATATTTTCTCTTTCAAATCTAAAAGTTGATTGGATTAATATTAAAGACTCGTATATAGTATTTAGTGTTTCTATCTTATGTTACAATCATTAGGTAATTGCCATAGTTGTATAGTGAATTTTCGATGAGTTGGGAGTCTTCGTATCCTTGAGGTGAGATCAGGGTATCTTATTTTCTAGCAAGGACTCAAGTATATGACACGTTGTGCTAGAAAACATAGGATCGACGTCAATGGGATTTACCGGCGGAGCTTTAGTGGAAGTAGAAGTAGGATGAGGAGCTCCAACAAATGTAGGAGCTAGAGGAAAAATAGTTTCATCAAAAGTGATTAGAAGAAGAAAGAATCTCAAAGAATCGAAAGATTCAAGAGGAAGAGTTTTGGTGGAAGCAAGAGCTAAAGGAAGATTCCCAACAAAATTAGAAGAAAGAGGAGGAGCTCTTACACTAGCATGAGAAAGAGGAAAAAATCCATTAGGATGACACAGAAATATTATAATATTTGAGCCCAATTCTATTTACATAAAGACGTTGAAGAGAAAAGTAAAGGTTGAGTGGCTACAACATGAGACCCCTATAAAAATCAAAGAAGAATGACTATGATGGGAATTCAAAGTTAAAGTGATTTAGAGGTTGAAGAGAAAGTAAACGTTGAGTAGCTACAAAATGAAAGAAAAATTACTATGATGGGTTGTTGAAACCAAAGAAAACTAAGAAAGATGGAAAAATAAAGAGAGTGTTCCTTCCTCATTCATTTTATGCCTACTTGTATGTAGCCCAATTGACAACAAGTTTATTCACAAACATAAGTGGACTCCAAAATATATCTTAGTCATGTGAAACAAGGGTGATTGGATTCCTTCCTCATTTATTTCATGCTTATTTGCGTGTATCCCAGTCAATAATAAGTGAATCTCGAAGAAGGACAATGGTATGATGAAAATAAATAATTGTCTTTCGTATTTATATTTATTCACAGTGCTTTGTGTTAGAAAAATAGGATCGTAGAGAAATAAAATAAAATAAATGTGGAAATAAAACACAAAAGATACACAATACAATAGAGACACAGATATACATGGTTCACCTAGTGTGGGCTATGTCCACCTAAGAAAGTTCCAGGTCCTTGCTTTATTATTATCCAAGAAATGAAGGGATACAACCTACAACAAACCCGTTGTAACTTCTTCTTATTTCTCTCACAGTATCCTATCTCAAAATACAATATTCACGATGATGCATAGCCACAATACATTTCCCTCATAAAAGAGGGTTGCCTTCTAGGGAAAACACCCTAACATAACTTCTACCGTCAGATCTGCGACCTAATAATGAACAGTCCAGATTTACAATGAAATTAGAATATACATTTACAAGGCATTTTTTCCTTCGGGGGCCCGTTTGCCCCCGAACCCTGCAAGGGGGGTAACCCCCCCTGCACTCCCTCGTGTGGATGAGTGTACATTCTTTTGGGGTGTAAAGTCTTCATGGAGTATAAACATGGCTAAAAACAAAGACCTCTGAATCAAGAAGATAATCAGGCTCCACAACCAACAATCTCACTTGGAGATTGATCTCAACAACTCCACCATTGTTGTATATGTTGGACTATGATCCTTCTTGGACCTGGAAAAATTCTCATCTTCACCTTCATACTTGAAGACCAACTGAAATTGAGCAGGAACTCAGTTTCTCCTTGGTTACTCCCTTTGTTAACAAGATTCTGGCCAGTGTGTATCTTTTCCAACTTCAAATGTCCATCTTCCAAGACAGATCGTATGAAACGATACCTGAGTTGTATATGCTTAGTCTTCGAATGGAAGGTTGATTTATTTGCAAGATGAATGGCACTCTCACTATCACAGTACAACCTGTTATTCTCTTGCTTCTTTCTCAAATCCTCCATAAACGTATGTAACCAAATCATCTATTTACTAGCCTCTATAGTAGAAACATACTCTGTCTATGTTTTTGAAAGTGCAACAACCTTTTGCAGTTTCGAAATCCAACTTATTGGTATTCCACCTATAGTAAAAACATACCATGTGGTGCTCCTCCTACTATCTTTATCACCTGCCATATCTGAATCAACATATCCCTGTAGGATAATGTCTTAACCTCCAAAACATAATGCATGAGTAGAGGTACCTCTCAAATACCTGAGAATCCACTTTAATGCCTCCCAATGTTCTTTACCTGGATTGTTCATATACCTGCTCACAACTCCCACTGCATGTGCAATAGCTTGTCTTGTGCAAACCATCACATACATCAAGCTGCCAACTGTCGATGAATAAGGGACCCTAGACATGTATTATATCTCCTCCTGTGTCTTAGGACACATTTCCTTAGTTAATTTGAAATGGTTGGCCAAAGGTGTACTAACTGGTTTTGCATTCTGCATTCTAAACCTCTCCAACACCTTCTCTATGTACTCACCCTGAGACAATGTCAATTTGCGATTTTTCCTGTCGCTTTTTATTCTCATACCAAGGATTTTCTTTGCAGCACTCAAATCCTTCATTGTAAATGAATTAGCTAATTTCTTCTTGAGCACATTTATATCCTGCATATTAGACCCTGCAACAAGCATGTCATCTACATACAATAGCAAGATAATATAGTTTCCATTTTCTGGCCTTTTAAAATAAAGATAGTGATCAGAATGACATCTACTATAACTTTGTTCTGTCATAAACCTGTCAAACTTCAAATACCACTTCCTTGGAGCTTGTTTTAGGCCATACAATCTCTTCTTCAACCTGCATACCAAATTTTCCTTCCCTTTGACCTCATACCCTTGTGGTTGTTGCATATAAATCTCTTCCTCCAAATCCCCATGGAGAAAAGTTGTTTTTACATCTAACTATTCAAGATGAAAATCTTCTACTTCCACAAGACTTAAAATAGTCCTAATTGAAGTCATTTTAACAACAGGAGAAAATATTGAATCAAAATATATAACTTTCTTTTTTGCAAACCCCTTTACAACAAGTCTTGCCTTGTACCATTTTTTTCCTCCATCTTCTTCCTTCAACTTGTAAACCCATTTATTCTGCAATGTTTTTTTTCCTGCAAACAACTGAACCAAGTCCCAAGTCTGGTTATTTACCAAGGAATCCATTTCCTCTTTCATGCCTTGCTCCCACTTCTTTTTGGTGTCTACCTACATTGCCTCTTCATAACATTCTAGTTCACCAAAATCAGTCAACAATAAATAATACAATGAAGGAGAGTATCGTTTAGGGGGTCTACTTAACCTAGTAGATCTTCTAACAACACTTGCACGAGTTTGAGGTACCTGTTTCTCTTGTTGTTATACATTTTTATTTTCTGGTACCTTTGGAGTTTCTTTTTCAGTAATCTTATCAAGCACTGTGTATTCTGGTTTTTTTTTTTCTTGTATCTTTCCCTGCAACTAATATTTGTACATGACCATCTCATTGAATATGACATCTCTACTCCTAATGATTTTGTTATTTTCATAATCCCATAAGCGATAACCAAAAGCATTAACATCGTATCCAATAAATGTACACTTCTTGGATTTTTCCTCAAGCTTTGTTCTATTTTCTTTATCAATATGGATAAATGCTTCACAACCGAAAGTCTTCAAGAAAGAATAATTTACCTTTTTACTTGTCCATGCCTCCTTTGGAATTCCACCATCCAAAGATCTTGAAGGTCCTCTGTTTATTAAGTAAACATCAACAACTACAGCATTTGCCCAAAAATGTAAGGGAAAACCAGCATGCAATCTCATACTCCTTGCACACTCCATGATTGTCATGTTCATCATTTCTGACACACCATTTTCTTATGGTGTTCCTGGACCTGTCTTCTCTCTACGAATACCATGGTATGAATAGTAATCATCAAACTCTTTGCTGCAATATTCACCTCCATTGTCTGATCTGAGACACTTCAACATTTTTCCTGTCTCATTCTCAACCAAAGCTTTCCATTTCTTAAAAGTATCAAAAACATCATATTTTTGTCAAATGCAATAAACCCAAGTTTTTCTAATTGCATCATCAATAAAAGTAACATAATAACAAGAGCCACCAAGAGATGATACCTGAGTTGGTCCCCATACATATGTATACACAAGCTCTAACCTTTCACACTTCTTTTATTTTCCAACTCTAAGAAATATGACTCTCTTATGTTTTCCATAAACACAATGCTCACAGAAATCTAAATCAATTTGTTTAAGATCTGGCAAGAAATTTCTTTTATGAAGTATCTGCAGAAGCTAAAGATATAGAAGAGTCAGTATTACCAGTACATAAATAAAATGTACCTACCTTCTTTCCTTTTGCTATCACCAATGATCCTTTGGTGACCTTCCACAACTTATCTGTAAATATGGATATACAACCTTCACTTGCTAACTGCCCTGTTGAAATTAGATTTTTCCTTAGATCTAGAACATGTCTTACCTCGTTCAACAACTATTGGATTCCATTCCTTTGCTTTATTTTTACCTTTCCCATTCCAACAATTTTGCAAGGTGCATCATCACCCAAATGAATATATCCAAAATCACCTTGAACATAATCTAGAAAATGTTTCCTATGGGGTGTGGCATGAAATGAAGTCCCTGAGGATAACATTTCCTCACTAAGGATAACACCAACAACATCATCAAATTTTAAAGTGTTTGAACCAGAGATAGAGTTACTTACAACCATGACCAAGCCATTCCATCTTTTTGTCAATGAGCACAATATTAGAAGAGCCCTGACCTCATCATCAAACTCCACTTTTACATAACTTAGTTGATCAGTAACCGTATTAAATTCATTTAAATGATCTGCAACAAACCCACCTTCTGACATCTTCATATTAAATAATCTCTTCATTAGAAATATCGTACTGAACGTCGAGGGTTTTTCATATAGTTTAGCCAATGCGTCCATCATCTCCTTCATTGTCTTTTCTTTCAAAATATTGAAAGCCACCGACGCTGTCAAGCTTAGCCATATCGTTCCTAGAGCCTTTCTGTCAAGAATATCCCATTCTTCGTCCTTCATGGTCGTCGGCTTCTTTGCTATTCCACCCAATGGTAGGAATAGATCCTTCTTATATAAATAATCTTCCATCTGCATCTTCCATAACTGGTAATTTTGGTCATTAAATTTCTTGAACCTAAACTTTCCATCTTCCGCCATTTCTCCCACTTGAACCAGGAACCCTCTTTTCCTACGAATTACCTTTCGCTCTGATACCAGTTGTTATAAAAACAGGATCCCGGAGCAATAAAATAAAATAAATGTGGAAATAAAACATAGAAGATACGCAATACAATAGAGACACGGATATACAGGGTTCACCCAGTGTGGGTTATGTCCACCAGAGAAATTTCCAGATCCTTGCTTTATTATTATCCAGCAAATGAAGGGATACAACCTACAACAAACTTGTTGTAACTTCCTCTTCTTTCTCTCACATTCTCCTATCTCATAATACAATATTCGCGATGATGAATAACCGCAATACATTTACCTCATAAAAGAGGGTTTCCTTCTAGGGAAAAAAAACTAACATAAGCTCTACCATCAGATCTGCGACCTTATAATGAACGATCCATTATTACAATGAAATTACAATATACATTTACAAGACAATTTTTCCTTCAGGGGCTTCGGCCTCGAACCCCCGCTGGGGGCCCGCTTTCCCCCAGACCCCTCAAGGGGGGTAACCCCCCATGCACTCCCCCGCGTGGATGAGTGCACATTCTTCTGGGGTGTAAAGTCTTCATGGGGTATAAACACGACTGGAAACAAAGACCTCTAAATTAAGAAGATAATCAGGCTCCACAACCAACACTTTGTAAGGAGTGATTACTTTTCCTCGTTAGAATCATCCATAATATGCACTATGTGGAGTTTTAATATGTTGGGAAACTTGTTGCAAGATGCTTGAGCAAGGCACACAGAGTGCAAGAGTCATGCAAAAATACAAAAGAAAAAATATTTGTGATATCTTCATAAAGGACTTTAGATAAAAAGAATACCCCACAAAACATAACGTTTTCCATCCACTTTTCTATGATTCATTTTCTCTTATTACATATTTAACCTTCAAAGGATTCCTTTTTTTAATATCTCCTAAAATGATTTAGAAAAAAAGATTTTGCCATTCATTTTTCTCAAATCAACTATTGACCCAACAAAAGATTCATTTTCTCTTATGAGTTATTCCCCCTTCAAATCATATTTTTAACAAAATGATATGGGAAGGGATTTGAACATTTGTACCATCCCCTACTAAAATATATTAACCATCTCTCCTAGAAAAATATTGTTTTTCTTTTCTTAACATTCTCAAATCATAAAATAGAAATAAAATACAATTCAATTGCATACCATAAATAATTATGAGGGTATTCGCTTGTATGTATTTGGTGAAACATTTATTTTGTATAAAGGAGAGAGTCACTTCAAGACGAGGATGTTGAATCTTCATTGTAGGATAGTGTGATGAGCTATAAGAGATGCAACATTGGCAAGTTGTGAGGGAAACTAGAATTTATTTCGATGAGGTCCTACCTATATTTAGTTGTACGAAAGATCCATATGAACTATGTCCAACATCTTTCAAAAACATCACAAATAATCTAGGTCTCGACTTCTATATTTACTCACCTCCCCTATCTAGTTTAAACTCTATGGCACTAGCTTTGGAGATTTATAAGAGTACTCATGTAAGTAGCATTTCCCTTGTCATCCCATAACCCAATTTAGGAACGAAATTCAAGTTAAATTCATGTGATTAGATGGAAAACGTTTCTTGAGAGACCTTCATCCATGTTCATGTAAGTGAACTTCTAATGATTTACATTAGTTTTTATCGAAATTCAAGTTAAATTCATGTGATTAGATGGAAAACGTTTCTTGAGAGACCTTCATCCATGTTCATGTAAGTGAACTTCTAATGATTTACATTAGTTTTTATTGATTGAATGTATTTTTTTCTCTTTCAAAACTCAAAGTTGTTTTGTATATCATTAAAGGCTTGAATATAATATTTAGTGATGTCATGTCATGCTAAAATCATTAGGTAATTTACATGGTTTTCTAGTAAGGGCTCGAGTTCATGACAAGATGCACTAGAAAACATAGAAATGACCTCAATAGAATTAAGAAACAAAGCTTTGGTGGACACAAAAGCAAGATGAAGACCTCCAATAAACGTAGGAGCTATAGGCAAAAGGATTTCAGAAGTAGTTAGAAGAAAAGAGAAGTGCAAAGACGCAAAAAGAAAATTTTAGTGGAAGCGAGAGATAAAAGAAAAGTAGAAGGAAGAGGAAAAGCTATGACATGAGCATGAGAAAGAGGAAATACTCTATCAGAATGAAAGATACCAAAAGAGTAAATACTCTATCGGAATGAAGGATACCAAAAGAGTAAATTTGAGGGCAACTTTATTTTCATAAAGAGGTTGAAAGAAAAACAAAAATTCCAGTGTTTACAACCATGAGGCCCTTGAAAAGCCAAAGAAGAATGATCATGATGACAGCTAGATGCCAAAGCAAATGGAGAAGAATGATTATGATGGGAAGTAGATGAGAAATCATAAAAGAGGTTGAAGAGATATTAAAGGTTAAGTGGCTAGAACACGAAGTACAAATTTTAAGGAAAAATGATTATGATAAGAATTGAAAACCAAAATGAATCAAAAAAGACAAAAGAAAAAGAAACATTCTCTTTCATCATTCTTTTTATACTTATGTGTAGTTCAATAAACAACAACTTTAATCACAAACAAAATAGATTCCAAGAACTATCTCAACTTTAATCACGAACAAAATAAATTCCAAAAATTATCTTAATTATATGAAATAAAGGTGATGGGAATTTCTCATTCCTTTTAAGTCACGTATGTATAGTTGAATAAACCAAAAAAATTATTCATAAATAAAAATAGACTAAAAAAATATCTTAATTATATGAAATTGAGGTGATTAGGTACAAACAAAAGTGAAAAGTGATAGAAGGATGAGCATGAAATATTGTTTAAGTAAGGTGATTAGGTACAAATAAAAGTGAAAAGTGGTACAAGGATGAGTATGAAATATCATTTAAGTATGCTAGAGTTGGTGACAAATTTCTAACTAAATAGAAATGGAGAGAGCCACATTTAGAAGACAAAAAAGTAAGTTATAGTTGGTGACAAGTTTCCAAATGAATACAAGTGGAAAGGGACACTTTTAGAGTACAAACCTTAAACACCAACATAGAACCTTAAGATCTTACAAGATTTCAATAAAAAGAAACACGCTTGCAAGGTTTCAATTAAAAAAAATGTATGCTATATGAATAGTTGAAGGGTTTTTAGCTACCTAAGGTTTGCTAAAGAAGAGAACCAAATGTTTGAGGCCTTGCGACTGGGCAAAGTCTTTTACAAAAATAAGTTGAGAAGATCTAGCAAATCCCAACATCAAGATGTTTGAGTAAATGTCACACATCTCAATGTTGGTCATGGAAAAGCTACAAAGTGTTTGTGCATACATCTGGCTGCAAATAACTAAGAAGGAGGTTACTTTCAGGTTGGTTGCTTGCTATGTTGCTCCAAAAAACTCAAATATCTATAAAAGAATCAATTTAGACAACGACGACCTGTATGCCTCATTAAAAAGAGATATCTCTTTATTCAACCACTTGGGAGAAGTAATGTTAATGGGTGATTTTAATGCAAGGACAGATAACAACCAATCTCTCCAGTTGAGCCATGAAGAAAGAGGGGAAAACACTCCCTTATGGTTGGAAGAGAGTGGACATCAATCATGGGAAAGAGATTCACAAGATGGAAATGAGGGCATGACACACTTTGGGGCAAGATTATTGGGGCTTTGTAGTTTGTTTGGCATGGTTATTTGATATGGAATGAGAGGGTGGCCAACTTCAGGGGGTATCACATGAAAAACTTACAATGGTCAAAGTGTGGTAGATTATTTAATCTACTTTCAAACTTTTACTTCTAGAGTGTTGAAGTTTGATATATGGGATTGTCCCATTGAAATGAAATCTGATCATGCCCCATTATTGGTTAAGCTAGATTTTCCTGCTAGTCCACACAATAATCAAATCCTTGGCATACAAAAGAAAAATATACCACAAAAGAGTACATTTTAGGGAAACTTACATAGGAGCTAGAGGCAAAAGGATTTCAGAAGTAGTTAGAAGAAAACAGAAGTGCAAAGATGCAAAAAGAAAAGTTTTAGTGGAAATGAGAGATAAAAAAAAAGTAGAAGGAAGAGGAAAAGCTAAAACATGAGCATGAGCAAGAGGAATTACTCCATCGGAATGGAGGATACCAAAAGAGTATATTTGATGGCAACTTTATTTTCATAAAGAGGTTGAAAAAAAAAACAAAAAGTTCAGTGTCTACAACCATGAGGCCCTTGAAAAGCCAAAGAAGAATGATCATGTCAAAGCAAATAGAGAAGAATGATTATGATGGGAAGTAGATGTGAAATCAAAAAAGAGGTTGAAGAGATAGTAAAGGTTAAGTGGCTAGAACATGAAGTACAAATTTCAAGGAAAAATGATTATGATAAGAAGTGAAAACCAAAATGAATTAAAAAGGACAAAAAAAAAAAAAAAAAACATTCTCTTTCATCATTCTTTTTATGCACAAATTTCAAGGAAAAATGATTATGATAAGAAGTGAAAACCAAAATGAATTAAAAAAGACAAAAAAAAAGAAACATTCTCTTTCATCATTCTTTTTATGCTTATGTGTAGTTCAATAAACAACAATTTTAACACAAACAAAATAGATTCCAAAAACTATCTCAACTTTAATCGTAAACAAAATAGATTCCAAAAACTATCTCAACTTTAATCACAAACAAAATAGATTCCAAAAATTATCTTAATTATATGAAATAAAGGTGATGGGAATTTCTCATTCCTTTTAAGTCATGTATGTGTAGCTGAAAAATTTACCAAAAAAATTAATCATAAATAAAAATAGACTAAAACAATATCTTAATTATATGAAATTAAGGTGATTAGGTACAAACAAAAGTGAAAAGTGAAACAAGGATGAGCATGAAATACTATTTAAGTAAGGTGATTAGGTACAAATAAAAGTGAAAAATGGTACAAGGATGAGCATGAAATATTGTTTAAGTATGTTAGAGTTGGTGACAAATTTCTAACTCAATAGAAATGGAGAGAGCCACATTTAGAAGACAAAAAAGTAAGTTATAGTTGGTGACAAGTTTCTAAATTAATACAAGTGGAAAGGGACACTTTTAGAGTACAAACCTTAAACACCAACATAGAACCTTAAGATCTCGCAAGATTTCAATAAAAAGAAACACACTTGCAAGGTTTCAATTAAAAAAAATGTATTCTATATGAAGAGTTGAAGGGTTTTTAGCTGCCTAAGGTTTTCTAAAGAAGAGAACCAAATGTTTGAGGCCTTGCGATTGGACAAAGTCCTTTACGAAAATAAGTTGAGAAGATCTAGCAAATCCCAACATCAAGATGTGTTGAGTAAACGTCACACAACTCAATCTTAGTCATGGAAAAGCTAGAAAGTGTTTGTACATACATTTGGCTACAAATAACTAAGAAGGAGGTTACTTTCAGGTTGGTTGCTTGCTATGTTTCCCAAAAAAAATCAAAGATATATAAAAGAAACAATTTAGACAACGAAGACCCATATGCCTCATTAAAAAGAGATACCTCTCTATTCATCCACTTGGGAGAAGTAATGTTAATGGGTGATTTTAATGCAAGGACAGATAACAACAAATCTCTCCATCTGAGGAATGAAGAAAGAGGGGAAAAGAATCCCTTGTGGTTGGAAAAGAGTGGACATCAATCATGGGAAAGAGATTCACAAGATGGAAATGGGGGCATGACACACTTTGGGGCAAGATTATTGGGGCTTTGTAGTTTGTTTGACATGGTTATTTGCAATGGAATGAGAGGGTGGCCAACTTCAGGGGGTATCACATGCAAAACTTACAATGGTCAAAGTGTAGTAGATTGCTTAATATACTCTCAAAGTTTTACTTCTAGAGCGTTGAAGTTTGATATAAGGGATTGTCCTATTGAAATGAAATATGATCATGCCCCACTATTGGTTAAGCTAGATTTTCCTTCTAGTCCACACTATAATCAAATCCTTGGCATACAAGAGAAAAATATTTCCAAAGGAAAAATCCTCATGAATAAGGAAAATAGGGAAAGGTTTAGTGTTGCTCTTAAGAAATAGTTTCAGGTTATAAAGTACAGCATGGCAGATGTGACAGCCAATGAGACAAACGATCATGTTCATAGTAGTTTGTTGATCCCAACAATCCACAAGGCCTTAAGTTCATGTGAGACCCAAGAAGAGAGCTACAAGTACCTTTCCCGAAAATCCATGGTATGATGAAGAATGTAAGGAAGCCAAGAGATCTCTAAAAGAGAGAAATTTGGACAAAGAAAACAAGAAGAAATACGAAAAATCAATACACTAAAAAAAACAAGAGTATGTAAATACAAGAAGAAAGGAGTTGATCCCTCTTGGAAAACACAACCCCAAAGGATTTTGGAGGAAACTACAACAAAGGATAAAGCAGACTGAAAACAATATTATGGATGTTCAATGGTTAGAATATGTGAGGCTCCTTTATGAGAGGGTACACGAGAAAGATACTCCTCCCATAGTGAAAACATTAGTGGAACTATTCACAATGGATGATATCAAGCAAGGAATACATAAGTTAGCAAGTAGAAAAGCGGAATACATAGATGGGCTTCAAGCTTAATTATTAAAATGGGGTGTTGAGCTCCTTGCACCTTACATAAAAGGCATTTTCAACAGGGTCATTCAGGACGACTTTTTGGGAGAATGGACCACCAATGTGGTCATTCCTCTCTTTAAGAATGGAGATATCAATAACCCTTCCAACTACCACACTATTATGGTCAACCCCCTCATGGGAAAGATTTTTGTTATCATGATAGAGAGAAGAATCAGCAGTTGGCCAAAAGATGAGGGGAAAAGGGAAAAAGGGCAGGCGGGTTTTAGACCTAGGCATTCTACCATTGATCATTGTGTCACCCTTAGACATTTGATAGAGAAAATATGGGACAAACAAGGTGAAACAACCTATTGTTGTTATGTGGACTTTAAGAAATCCTTCGACACAGTACCTAGAGAAAAACTATGTAACAGAATGAAGAGTTGGGTATCCCAGAGATGGATATAGAGTGGCAGTTCACAAACTTTATGAAAAGGTTAGAGCTAAAATCAGAACAAGCAAAGGAATGTTCGAATGTTTTGGTAGTGATATTGGCGTCAAACATGGATGTCCTCTATCTCCCACTTTGTTTGGTTTATGCATTGATCAATTGGAAGCCTGGTTGAGTGAGGAGTATGGAGAGGGTGTCCATCTACCAGGGTATGTGGTGAAGCTACTTTTATACACGGATGGTCTTATTCTAATTTCAAAAATAGCACACGGATTAAGAGAACAATTAAAGGCCTTAGAACACTTTTGTCAAGAGGTAGGGATGCAAGGGAACATTACCAAGACCAAAATCATGATCTTTTCTTTAAATAGAAAAGACAAACCAATAAGCTTTCTTTTCGAAGCCATTCCATTGGAGATAGTGAAAGAATACAAATATATTGGGATTGACTTCCACTATAAGCTCAGTTGGGAGACTTGTACGGCGAAAACGATAAAGGGACGATGGAGAGCCTCATAATTACTCCAAAATAGGTGCAGAAAAGATGAACTTTGGGATTGGAAAACCAAAAAAACCCTCTTTGGCGTGTTGGTTACGTCGATTGTTCTCTGTGGTTGTGAAATATGGGGAAGCAACATGTCAACTTGTAGATGGAGACGACTAGAAAGAATTCAAAAGAAATTAATTACTAGCAATCTCAAAGTTAAAGTCATAGTCCTGTATGAAATTCTTTTAGCGAAAATGGGTACATGTTTATTGGAGGCGACAACGATAACCAAATTAATAAGCTATTTAAAGAAGGTGGAAAACATGGATAACCAACGTTGGCCCAAGTTAGCTATGGAGGAGGAGTTAGACCATAGGAAGAAAACTTGGATGAAGCAAAATAAAAAGTGGTTGAGTAAGTGGAATATCAAGTTGCATGAATGTCATAACACCAAGGATGAAATAAAAAAGTTTGTGATTGAAAAATTTAGGACTTCCATGTGGACCAATCACAGTGGGCGTAACAAAGCATACTACATCAAGGAGTTCAACACAAATTGTGACCATAGTGAGAAAACATATTTAGGGGTAGTTATTAAAGGAAAAGCAAGGTTGTTAGTTGCACAGCTGAGGACGAGTTCACATCACCTTAGATGTGAGACCAATAGGTGGAGGGTTTTGGAATATATTATATTCCTTGGAAGGTAATAATGTCGTTGTATTATGTTGAAAGTTGTCCACAATCTTATGTAAAATAGTATAAAACAAATATCCAATATTTCTTATGGAATAGTTTACTCTGGGTAGGAATATTATATAAAGAGATAATAAAAAGGAGAATTATATTATCCCACATGCAATATGTGAGAGTAATCCCTCCATATCGCTTGGTATATAATAATGCCAAGCGTGCCTCTTAAGGCATAACATGTGATCATCCTCTTGTGCTCTCAAGCATTCTTCTATATTTGTATGGGGTAATTGTGGAGTTGCTTTCTTGTAAGATTGAAGGAGATTTATGGAGATAATAGAAGACAATCTTCCTGTGGACGTAACCTAATTGAGTGAACCACATATATCTGGTGTATTCTTTTTCCTTTTCTCTTTATGTTCTTATTATGTTTGATATGTTGTTGGATTCATAGATAGGAGGTTGGTTTAGTTATCTTTCTATACCTGTGATTTCTCATAGAGGGTACCCAAGGAAGTTTGGGAGGAGAGAACTGGCATATTATACAATAAGGGTGTGGTAGAGACAGAGTGGCACTTTGTCACGGAATGTGCAACCTATGAGGATATTCGCAGTCAATACGAAAACAACATAAAATTTGACAACATGCACCAACTATTTAACGATGATAAGATCAACTAGATTGCTAGTCGTCTAGTCAAGATTCATAACAGAAGATTCGACATAAAAAAGAGTGTGAAGATGAGTTAGGGTTGTTATTCTCTTCCTCCCTTAAGATGTTCAGTCTCGTGAACATCATTAAAATCAATCAATTCATTTTAACTGCTCAAGAGTTTTTTCTTGAAAGAAAATATGTTTCTTGTATGATTTCAATTATGACGATGTGTACTCCACCTAACAAAAGATTTTTTTTAAGGTGAAAGGAAAGACAACTTTTTTTTAAAAGCAATATATTGGTCAGTGTGTTGCTCCATTTTAATCGCTAAATTATCAATGGAACGTTTTATAACTAAAAATGGAAATGGCGGAAAGACGATTCGGGAACGCTTTATTTAAAGACACCTCAAAACATCACAAATAATCTAGGTCTCGACTTCTATATTTACTCACCTCCCCTATCTAGTTTAAATTCTATGGAACCAGCTTTGGGGATTTATAAGAGTAGTCATGTAAGTTGTGTTTCCCTTGTCATCTCATAACCCAACTTAGGAATGAAATTCAAGTTAAATTCATGTGATTAGATGGAAAATGTTTATTGAGAGCCCTTCATCCATGTTCATGTAAGTATCCTTCTAATGATTTACACTAGTTTTTATTGATTGAATGTATTTATTTTATCTTTCAGATCTCAAAGTTGTTTTGCATATCATTAAAGGATTGAATATAGTATTTAGTGATGTCATGCCATGTTGAAATCATTAGGTAATTGCCATGGTTGTATGGTGAATTTTTTGCAAGTTGGAAGTCTTGTAATATTTAAGGTGAGATTGAGGTACCTCATTTTCAAGTAAGGGCTCAAGTTCATGGCAAGATATGCTAGAAAACATAGAAATTACCTCAATAGAATTAAGCAACAAATCTTTAGTGGACAGAAAAGCAAGATGAAGACCTCCAACAAAGGTAGGAGATAGAGGCCAAAGGATTTCAAAAGTAGTTAGAAGAAAAGAGAAGTGCAAAGATGCAAAAAGAAAAGTTTTAATGGAAGCAAGAGCTAAAAGAAAAGTAGAAGGAAGAGGTAAAGCTATGACATGAGCATGAGAAAGAGGAAATACTCCATAGGAATGAAGGATACCAAAAGAGTATATTTGAAGGAAACTCTATTTTCATAAAGAGGTTGAAAAAAAACAAAAAGTTTAGTGTCTACAACCATGAGGCCCTTGAAAAGCCAAAGAAGAGTGATCATGATGGGAGCTAGATGCCAAAGCAAATAGAGAAGAATGATTATGATGGGAAGTAGATGCTAAATTAAAAAAAAAGGTTGGAGATAGCAAAGGCTAAGTGGCTAGAACATGAAGTATAAATTTCAAGGCAAAACTAAAATGAATTAAAAAAAGATAACAGAAAAAGAAGCATACTCTTTCATCATTATTTTTATGCTTATGTGTATTTCAATAAACAACAACTTTAATTACTAACAAAATAAATTCCAAAAATTATCTCAACTTTAATCACCAACAAAATAGATTCCAAAAATTATCTCAACTTTAATTACTAACAACAAAGTAGATTTCAAAAATTAACTTAATTGAAATAAAGGTAATGGGAATTTCTCGTTCCTTTTAAGTCACATATGTATAGTTGAATAAACAAAAAAAAATATTAGTAAATAAAAATAGACTAAAAAATATCTTAATTATATGAAATTAAGGTGATTAGGTACAAACAAAAGTGAAAAGTGATACAAGGATGAGCATGAAATACCATTTAAGTAAGGTGATTAGGTGCAAATAAAAGTGGATGGTTTGACGGTGCATTAAAGGATGGTTTGACGGTGCATCACAACAAAATGATTAGGTACAAAGATTTTCAGACAGGATGGTTTGACGGTGCATCACAACAAAATGGATCTCTGAGTGGGGCAGGGGGCTGATAAATGTCAGTCCAAATTCTACTTACAGGTGGACACTTTGTTGCGGCCCAGGCACCAACACAAGGGCAGAACTTATGGGTGCCTGGGCAACCCTTCTCTTGGCTTCTAGGCTTAACATAGATAGCATACATTTGATCGGGGATTCCAGAGTTATCATAAACTGGCTGAACCAACAGGGAAAACTTCAAACCATCACACTCTTGGCTTGGAAAGATAGAATCCGATCGCTCAAGCACCATTTCAAGAATCTAACTTCTTTCACACCTCCCGAGAGTATAACAAGGAAGCGGACCTTTTATCAAAGACTGCTTTACAGAGGAAAGCAGATGTGCTCTATTTCAACCATTGGTTGCATGGTTATGAGGGACCCACTCATACTATCCAATTTTTTTAGGACGAAAGGCACTCTTTGTCAACGGTCTTTAGCGTCATCTTCAGCCACTTTTCACATTTTCCTTTATAATTTTCTCTTCTCTCTTTCTTAAAATCTGATGTATCTTTTCGATTGTTTGCCCCTTCTTAAAGTCCGATCTCTTGTCATCATAATAGGCATGCTTATTCTATTGATGTGTGGTTGATTTACTTGACAACTATCTCTTAGCAGATGTACTTGATGTGTGAACACATTATATTATTATAATGTAATTGAGGAATTTTTTCTATGAAAAAAAAATAATACAAATAAAAGTGAGAAGTGCCACAAGGATGAGCATAAAATACAATTTAAGTAGGTTAGAGTTGGTGACAAATTTCGAACTAAATAGAAATGGAGAGAACCGCATTTGGAAGACAAAAAGTAAGTTATAGTTGGTGACAAATTTCTAAATGAATACAAGCGGAAAAGGACACTTTTAGAAAGTAAGTTATAGTTGGTGAGCAATTTATAAATGAATACAAGTGGAAAGGGACACTTTTAGAGTACAAACCTTAAACAACAACATGCATAGAACCTTAAGATCTTGCAAGATTTCAATAAAAAGAAACACGCTTGCAAGGTTTCAATTAAAAAATATACATGCTATATGAAGAGTTGAAGGGTTTTTAGCTGCTTAAGGTTTGCTCAAGAAGAGAACCGAATGTTTGAGGCCTTGCGACTGGGCAGAATCCTTTACTAAAATAAGTTGAGAAAACCCAACATCAAGATGTGTTGAGTAAATGTCACGCAACTCAATGTTATTCATGGAAAAGCCAGAAAGCGTTTGTACTGCAAAAACTATTCCATCGATTCATTCATTTTTAACTGCTCAAGAGTTTTTTTCTTAAAAGAAAATGTGTTTCTCGTCTGATTTCAATGCTCAAGAGTTTTTTCTTAAAAGAAAATATGTTTATTTCAATCATGACGGCGTGTACTCCACCTAACAAAAGATTTGTTTTTAAGGTGAAAGGAAAGACAGTTTTCGTTTTAAAAGCAATCTATTGGCCAGTGTGTTGTTCCATTTTAATCGCTAAATTATCAACGGAACGTTTCATAACTAAAAATGGCAAAGGCGGAAAGGCGATTCGCGAATGCTTTATTTCAAACCACAGATTAAACTTCCATTATTGGAAATACACCTGTCAACTACATCATTTTAATTTACGGTTAAAATTCTTCCGTCTTCAACCCCGAAAGATTTTAGGCCCGTGTAAATTCAAATATTTATGTTTCATTTACAAACAGTTACACTTCAACCATTTTTCCACAATAAATATGAAAATCTGCGCCTAAGGCGCACAGATCAAATAAGAACCAAACAGGGAACACGAAAAGTTCAAACAATCATAATATTTAGCAAGAACGGGAGAAAAAGATTTAAATCCAACTGAACTCAGAAAAATACTCCTCATAAAAAACCTAAATTGAATGTCAACCATTTTTAAGCCATTACAGACCTTCACCTATTTACACAAAAAGAAAACATGAAAACGATTTACCTGCAAGTAATAAAGGCAACAATCAGCCACGGATTGCAAGCCTAAATATCCTTTGTTCCTGTTTATGTTTCCTTTGTCCCTCTATCTTTATCAATCGTCCTCGTCCTCCACGAAACTTTAAAGAGCATTTACGAAAAAAGGCATTTCAGCTTAAGCACGAAACTTTAAAGAGTATTTACGACAAAAGGCTTTTCAGCTTAAGCACGAGGCGAAGAAAATCTCAATTTTCTGCATTTCATTATCCCACGTCTCTGCCAATATGAAGACCCGCCCAAGATTCCAGCTTACAGCTTCAGCCGGTTTGCACCCGAACATGACCAGCTGCGACGGTGCCGAAAAGGTGAAATGAAATTTTATGGCATTGTAATACATCATGCAGCCTCTCAAACAGACTATCCCGTTCCGTAATGTACGCGCGTCAGGCCAGGCTTGGCTGAATCTTGTCTTTACTTCGTTAATTCTCCGTTGGGGTTTGAATGCACCGTTCATGGGTTGTTGGCCGTCCGTTTCGATGTTGACTTCTTGCATTATGGCATGTGCACTAACTTCATATTCATCGCCACTGTCCAATGCGTACTGCGGATTTGTATTTAAATTCAAATGCGTCTGCACTATGTGTGATGTAAATTTTGTCTTCTCTAATCGTTTATCATTAACGTGTGAGCACCATTTTATGTCTATTAATCATTAAACTGTAAGCACCATTTTATGTTTATTGCTCAGGATTGTTCTCGATGACGATAGGTTGAAAGAACGAGTATTGTGGCACTTCATTATTATCCCTTGACAATACTGGTGAATTGCCTCATTATAGAAATGTAATCTCTAATCACCCGGCATATTGAGAAATTGATGGAGCTTGAATCGACTTTGCACATTCGCCGGACACCGTGGATTTCACTCACATGTGAAAGCTAAGATCTATGTTAAGGAGGAGATTCATACCAATCAGGCTG
Source organism: Picea engelmannii (assembly GCA_009831015.1). NCBI lineage: Eukaryota > Viridiplantae > Streptophyta > Pinopsida > Pinales > Pinaceae > Picea > Picea engelmannii. The sequence continues at coordinate 31,100 of ML796303.1, read as the reverse complement.
CATCTTACTCTAAGAAGAAAGGGCCGTCGTTCTCTTTTAGGGTCTGTAAAGTTTTTCTTTGGATTGTATGCCAAAGGTAAACCAATCTCTTTTAAGGACTCTTTTGAAAATGGTGCTAAATTTGTTGCTCGTTTGATATTAAGAAACTTGTTTTCGTTTCTTGAGAAGGACTAAGAAGTTTGTTCAAAGTTTTTCTTAGAAAACATTTTAATCTGCTAATTCAATGAAGTTTGTTCAAAGGTTTTTTTAAGAACACATGTTAATATGCGAATTCAATGACTTATTGTCATCGTTGTACGGTGTTTCGAAGTGGTTATTTGACTTTTGGATCCTTTTCTGATGTCGACATGTTCCATCCATTTGTGAAAGGATTTTTTTCGAGGCTTTATATCCGAAATGGACCATGCATAGGTATTACTTAGGTTTAAGATTGGTCTACGGTTAAAACAATTTTTTTTAATGAAGATGTGGATTTTTAGGATGGAGATTTGAATATTAGAAATTATGAATTTTTAATCAAGATGTGGTTTCTTAATATACTATGGAGATATGGAGATTTCAATATTAGAAATTGTGATTTGGGTGAGATTGTAAGGATTTATCTCCCATACAAAGCAATAAAGTTTTGGAGGTTTTTTTAGCTGAGTGTTAAGTAATTTTATTTTTTAAATATGTATTTATGTGGAATTAAGAATTTAAGATTTCTTATCAAATTATACTACAATGTGAGAATCATAACTAATATATTGTCTTTAGTTGCAAGATCATTAAAAACACATGAATCCCAAGAATAATAAGTTTTCTAAGTATAAAAAACTTGGAAAATGAAAACTTAAAGAAGAATCTATTTTGGTTAGGGTCTCATAAAACGAAAGCTTCAAAATTTCTCAAGCCTATAGTTCTCATTTTTCATAAGGATGGCATAAACTTAGACACAATTATGGCTATGAAGTCAAAACTCCTCTACCACTAATCTGGTGGTCCACATATCAAACCCTTTACAATTAGGTTATATGCACCAAACTATGTTCTTGGGACACATAGAAGAGGTATGAATCAAATAATTTCGATTAGAAAAAGGAACAATTCTTTCAAATCCATAAAATGATAAGAAGCAATTAGCATTGTTAGAATCTCCAACATTTTTTAATCATTTTATTGAATGGATTGAAGTTTAGAAGAAAAGAAAAGGGAAACATGGAAAACCACAAATTCTACACAATATTCAAGTGACTTAGAAACAAGTTGTTCTATTGTAAATATTATAAAGTAGTCATGACAATATAGGGTCTGTAGTGGAAATGTCATATAGGGTCTCTAGTGAAAAAAATTGGTAGACATTGTCTTAGATGAGAAAGAAAAGTTAACATTGAAAATGAAATTTTGAATTTGAATTTGAACTTTGCATTTTTAAGTCAAATATTGAATATTAAATCTCTAAAATTATAAAAATTTGTAAATTATAATAAATTATAATTTATTAAAATCACTATTAACACTTAATTCCAATCATTTAAACTTTCAAATTAACAAGAGTATATTTTACTTTTATTATAAAAAAAATTAGTCTCGACAATCCATTAGTGTAGAGTAAATTTTTAATTCTTCTTCACCTTACATTTTTTTTATTTAAGAGTTAATGAAGTTTGATTTCAAGTTTGTGTTTATTTATTCCACTTAAACTTTGAACAATTGATCATTTGATCATTGTGTATTTTTTGAGTTTGGGTTTGATTGATTATTTTTTCATTCTCTATTTACCTTTTATATAATAATAAAATGTTTTGGAAAATGAAAACTTAAAGAAGAATCTATTTTGGGTAGAGTCTCATAAAACGAAAGCTTCAAAATTTCTCAAGCTTATAGTTCCCATTTTTCATAAGGATGGCATAAACTTAGACACAATTATGGCTATGAAGTCAAAACCCCTCTACCACTAGTTTGGTGGTCCACATATCAAACCCTTTACAATTAGGTTATATGCACCAAACTATGTTCTTGGGACACATAGAAGAGGTATGAACCAAATAATTTAGATTAAAAAAAGGAACATTTCTTTCAAATCCATAAAATGATAAGAAGCAATTAGCATTGTTAGAATCTCCAACATTTTTAAATCATTTTATTGAATGGATTGAAGTTTAGAAGAAAAGAAAAGGGAAACATGGAAAACCACAAATTCTACACAATATTCAAGTGACTTAGAAACAAGTTGTTTTATTGTAAATATTATAAAGTAGCCATGACAATATAGGGTCTCTAGTGGAAATGTCATATAGGGTCTTTAGTGGAAAAAATTGGTAGACATTGCCTTAGATGAGAAAGAAAAATTAACATTGAAAATGAAATTTTGAATTTGAATTTGAACTTTGCATTTTTAAGTCAAATATTGAATATTAAATCTCTAAAATTATAAAAAATTATTAAAATCACTATTAACACTTAATTCCAATCATTTAAACTTTCAAATTAACAACAATATATTTTACTTTTATTATAAAAAAAATTAATCTCAACAATCCATTAGTGTAGAGTAAATTTTTAATTCTTCTTCACTTTACATTTTTTTTATTTAAGAGTTAATGAAGTTTGATTTCAACTTTGTGTTTATTTATTCCACTTAAACTTTGAGCAATTGATCATTTGATCATTGTGTACTTTTTGAGTTTGGGTTTGATTGATTATTTTTTCATTCTCTATTTACCTTTTATATAATAAAAAAATTGTTTTGAATTTTCACTATTTTAATTAATTCTTACATGTTTTGGAATTTTGAAATTTTCAACGATTTTTTCACTATTTTAATTGAATCTTAATAATTTTAGAATTTCAAAGTCTTCAAGAAAACCTTTAACACTTGTTGTTATTAACTCAAAATCACATAAAACCTTTAGCACCTATTGTTATTCAATCAAAATAAAAAATATATATTTGTACATTTACTTTGGTTGGTTAAGCTATGTTTTATTACGAAATAAAGAACACAAAAATAATGGACATCATAACTTGGCATTAGCTTAGGTTACTTTACTTAACATAGATTTAAATTTTAGTGCTTTAGTATGTTTGGCTATTTTATATTAAGCTATTTTTCAATATGTAACTTACTTATTTATTTTTGGAACATTAAGTATAGTTTTAGTTAAATTTGCTAACATAAATTTACTTTCCAATATATGAATTAGATTTCAATTCCATATTTTATATAAGTAGAATACTATGAGTCAAAATTGAACATGTAAGATTCTTTCAAAATTGTATAGTTAAAAGGTGAAACACTCATTTAAGTCATAATGTTCAAGCACGTAGTTTTCCATATTGGAATTAAATAAAAAAACATGGGGTCTCCACTCGAATGAACCTATGACATAGCACTTGCATTCAACTAGATACCCCTTTTTATACTCTCCAATACCTATAAGCCCCCACCCTCCTGCCCCTCCCAATAATTTGCTTACTCCCCAATACCTACAATATATTGACTCTATTTTCACATTCTAAAAACCCCTTTTGTGAATGAACCTAATAAGATATCAGTCAACAAAGTAAAGCCCCGGTGATAAAAATCCATGCACTTAAAAGACATTGTAGTTGCACATGTAATTAAGTTTAATACACAAAGACAACTTTGTTCATTCAAAGGTCTTAAATTGTGTATTATTCAATGTTTCCAACAATTAATAAAACCTAAGTTAAATTCTCATCAACTACTTTGTCGCATATAGGTTTTCCATGGGGTGTAAGTCATCTTATCTCATTCGTTCTAAGGGTTGTTACATGTTTCTATCACCAACAAAAATAATTAAGAACATTAGGAAACATGAGAAGAAGGTTGTCATACGAGTGGTCAAAAACTTTAATAAAGGGATTGCATGTACTAGTACAAGAATTAACAAAGGGTGATGGAAATACCGTGTTGGCATTGATGTCAACATGAAGAAAAGCAGTACCATAGTGGAGTATGGCATGAAACTGCAGTAAAAGATACAAGAATATTGAGTTACACGAATGTAGTGGACTACCAGAATACAGGGGATCGTTTGGTCAAGTGCTTTGAAAGAATGAAAGAATGAAAATGAAACAATGAAACAATTTCAATTACTACACTGGTCGAGTCGAGTTGTACTGGTGACTTTATATTATGTTGAGACAGGGTCGTGATGAACAGAACGAATACTGGCAATTCGTCCTCTTGAATATTTTCTCGCGCACTATCATTTCAGAGTGTAGTCGAAGGGAAATTTGTTGATGCGGCACCGAGAACGCTTGAGTCTATCAGATCAACATGGTAGTCGATATTTCGTAGCAAGTTTTGGTCATCATTCTTGCTAGGATGAAGTTGGATGACCCTTCAAACCCAAACAATTTCCAGTAGCCACCAATGGTTAGATCCACTCAAGCAGTCAATTGTTGAAAAATTTGCCATTAATGTCAAAGGTTAGTAAGTGATTAAATATAAATGTGACCTTGGTATCACTTTAATAACTACGAAAGTGGAAAATTTAAGTGGAAACAGAGTTTACCCAAAGTGGAAATGAAAGTGGATTAAATATAAATATGGCTTTAATAAATAATAAAAGTTGAAAAGTTAAGTGGAAGTAGAGTTTATGTAAAAGAGGATTAAATATGAAGGTGGAATAAAGAAAAAGGTAAAAGTGAAATTGGATTAAATAAAAAAGGTAAAAGTGAAAGTGGAGTTAAAGAAAAAGGGTAAAAGTGAAGGAGAACATGGTATGTGCACATGGTATTTGCAAACCATGGTGGTATTTACCTATGGTAAGGTAAAAAGTAAATTAAATCACGATAGTCAAAATCTATTGACCCAATTGAAAACGTGACTAAATGATCTAAAAGGCACAATGGTTCATTGACATTGTATTAATTAAAATAGTATGATTAATATTGTATATTGAAAAGGAACATACTTATAATGAAGAGATGCATTTATACACTGAAGAGGTACATGGTTCATTGTTATTTACAAAGAGACACAATGGTCCAATGTCATATACATGTTGGATGACTATATAAACAAGAAAATATGTTGAAAGAAGGTGTGATTCGATTATTCAATAAAAAGATCTAAACAAAACAAGAGTCCAAAGGAAGAAATTGAAATTTGAAGATTAAAAAATGCAGTGAGGGTGGAAGGGTGGAGCAAGGGAGGATTAAAGTCCTCTACATGTTGGAGCCTAAACAACACAGAGTTGCATCTTCCTCAAGTTGGTGCTTGAAAAACAGGGGATTGTTGTCTCCTTGAGTTGGTGCTCAAAACAGGGGACTGTTGTCTACTTGAGTTGGTGCTCAAAACAGGGGATTGATGTCTCCTTGAGTTGGTGCTCAAAAGAGGAGATAGGTGTCTCCTATAAGTTGTAGCTTGTAAATGAAAATTAAACTTGATATAAATATATAAAAAGAACATTTATGGTGTTTCGCGTTAAAATTTTGTGTATTATTCTTCTTTGTTGATCATTTGTTGTGTTTAATAAGATTAATGATTAAGTGGTATTAAATATTGGAAAAAGAAGCTATACTAATTCACCCCCCCTCCCTCAGTATTAAACAATATTCTAACAATTGGTATCAGAGTGGGTTCCTTCATCACAGTCTAATCATTGGAAGGAAGATTCTAAGAAATCACAATGGATCAAGAAGGGATGTCCTCAAACAAAGCTCCACTATTGAAAGGAGATAACAGAGTATAAGAATGGGAAGTTACCTAATGGCTCTGGGATGTGATGTCTCTCTATCTGTGATAAACAATTATGATGTACCAAAAAATGCGCCTTCAAACACAACTGCAAAGAAACTCTAGAATGATAATTCAAGAGTTGTAAATGCAATTCTGGGTGGATTATCAAATAATTTATTTGTCAAAGTCATGCATTGTAAATCAACAAAAGAGATCTAGGAAAAATTACAAATCATCTATGAAGGAGATGTCAAATTCAAGCAAGGAAAGTTTCAAACATATAGAGGACAGTTTGAAAACTTGAAGATGAAAGAAGAAGAAAACATTGCAGAGTATCTTCTAAGAGTGGATGAAATTGTCAATTTAATCAGAGCACTGGGAGAAGATCTAGATGACAAAATTATTGTCCAAAAGATACTGAGATCATTACCAATGAGATATAATGTCAAGTTATCTACCATGAAATATCAAGAAAACCTTGACAAACTTACAATGGATGAACTTTATGGGATTCTTATAACCTATGAAATGAGAACATGGCAAGTAAGGCCATCAAAAAGGGAAGCAACTTTCAAAGCTTCAAAAGAAACAAAGAACCATGAGCATGTGTCAAATGAAATTCACTCGGACATATCAAATGAGGAAGAGGTTAACTTTATAAGGAAACTCAAGAAAGGGTCTGGGAAATACAAAGGGAAGTTACCTCTCAAATGTTTCAACTGTGGAAAAGTTGGTCATTTTCCCTCCAAATGTCCCTATCCAAAGCAAAAGGAAAGTGATGATGAAGAAACTTATAACCATAAAGAACATAAAAAGGGAAAAACTAAAAACAAGAAGAAATTCTACAAAAAGAAAAAAAATTACTCCAAAAAAAACAGTAATTCATCTGACATGAGTGAAGATGACAAGACATAACTTCTATTTATGGGCATATAAAATCAAACTGATACTACTGAAGATAATAATGGAGATGAAGGAAACTCTGAAGTTGAAAGAGAATTAGATCTTGAAGAAGAACTTATTAGTGCTCTCAAATAATTGAAAAAATATAAAAGGAAGAACAATCATTAAAAGAACAATTGTTAGATTATAAAGAAGAAAAAAAATCAAGAAAATAAGAAGTTTCAAAAAGCATCAAGAAAACAGAACAAATTATTGTTGATTTGAAAACTCAACTACAAGAAGCTAAAAGAATTGAAGAAGTCTTAAGTAAACAACTTGATGACAAGGAGCAAAACTGTGAAAAAATAGAGGCTGGAATAGTTCTTCTAAGAAGGAAACTTGAAAACTGAACTAACCTTTCAAAGCTTGAAAGCAGTTCAAAAACATTGGATGGCATCCTTAACAGTCAAAGACCATCAAGTAATAAGAGTGGATTGGGTTATGATCACAAGGAAACTAATAAAGTCTCAAAATCTGGAATACAGAAAAACGATAAAAATCCAAGTACTTATGCAGCTTCTCTTCAGAGCTCCTTCAAAAGAGAAGAGAACCAGATAAAGACTGACTCTAATCAACAAAGATTTGCAGTCTCTCTAAAAAGAAATGAGTACATAAGAAATACTACTCCAAGAAGAACTCCCCCAATAAGGTATCAACTCTTTTTTGGCTATTGTTTTTCTTGTCATAATTTTGGGCATAAAGCATTAGACTGTAAAGCTTATAGAAAGAACTATCATAAAAGTGTTCAAGGATATGAACATAAGAACAACAAGTCTAGTAGAAATAAAAGGAGTAGAAACTATAATTCATTTTCTCCATTACAATATTACAATATTGAATGCTACAAATGCAACAATTATGGTCACAAAGCTAGTAATTGTAGATTATCAAAAGATTCCATGAAGACAAGTATTTCCAACAGTCAAGAAGAAAAGTATAAGAAGATACGGAAGGAAAAACAAATAGAATAAAAAGAAACAGAATGTAAGGTAGCCTTATATGCCAAGAATAAAAGAAGTCAATGGTATGTTGACAGTGGATGTTCAAAGCATATGACAGGAGATCAAAAAAAATTCCTCAATCTAAAAAGGAAAGAAAAAGGAAGTGTCATATTTGGAGATGATTTCTCTGCCAAGATACTTAGAAGGGGTACATTCGGTCTGGGAAATAATAGAGCTGAAGCAGAAAATGTGCTATTAGCTGAAAATTTTAAGTCTAATCTCCTCAGTGTGAGCCAAACATGTGATCAAGGACACATTCTCATATTTGACTCTCAAAAATGTGAAATTAGAAAAAAAGACTTGGGAAAATTAATGGTTGTTGCACCAAGGACATCAAGCGATGTACATATCTTAAACACAGAAGAAGAATAAAAATGTTGCATGGGCCAAATATATGAAAGTTGGTTATGACACAGAAGATGAGGCACATAAGCTTCAATAACTTGATAAATGTTAGTAGAAATAAATACGTGAAAGACATACCAAATATTATAAAACCTTCAAACTTTGTTTGTAGGCACTGCCAACATGGGAAACAAACAAAAGTAAGATTGAGGATAAAGGAATACTCTACATCAAAACCATTAGAACTTGTTCATATTGACCTATGTGGACCAACACGAACTAAGAGTATGCAAGGTGAACATTACTTCATTTTATTCATTGATGACTATACAAGAATGACTTGGGTATCCTTTCTCAAAGAAAAATCAGAAGCATTCGAAAAATATAAAGTCTTCAAAGCACAGGTTAAAAATGACATTGATCTCAAAATCAAGTGACTAAGATCAGACAATGGAGGAGAATTTACCTCAAATGAGTTCAACGAATTTTGTGAAATGCATGGAATTAAAAGACACTTTTCAGCTCCAAGAACTCCTTAGCACAATGGAGTTATTGAAAAGAAAAATAGAATTGTTCAAGAAGCATCCAGGAACCATGTTAAATGAAGCCAAACTCCCAGATAGATATTGGAGAGAAGTAGTGTATACAGTAGTGTACATACTTAACATAGCATAGCTTAGAGCTATCCACAACAAAACATTATATGAGTTTTGGTTTGGCAGACCAGCATCAGTTAAAAACTTCAGAGTTTTTGGTAGCAAATGCTACATCAAGAGAGATGATGATAACCTAGGAAAATTTGATTCCAGATCAGATAAAGGCACATTTCTTGGCTACTCATCCAACAAAAGGGCCTACATATGCTATAATCTAAGGCTACACAAGATTGTAGAAAGTGCAAATGTAAAAGAGGATGATCTAAAAACAAAATGGATCAAATCTCAAGATAATCCACAATTTGATGAAAGGATAAGACATGATGATGATGAAGAAATTAAAGAAATACAAGAGGATGAATCACAAAGCGAAAAAGAAAAGGAAGAGGAAGAATCACCAAGAAAAGATACAAAAGCACCATCTAGGAGAATACAAAGAAATCATCCTGAAAGTCAAATCCTTGGTAAAAAAAAGTGTTGGAGTTGAAACAAGAAGAAAACTGACTTATGAATCAGAACAAAGATTGCTCTCCCTAATAGAACCCAAAACATTTATATATTCTAGCAAAGATGAAGACTGGATCAAATCCATGAATAAAGATCTTGATCAAATAGAGAAAAATCAGATCTGGGAACTTGTCCCAAGACCAAAAAACGTAAATGTGGTAGGGACCGAGTGGATTTTTAAAAATAAATTTAATGAGGATGGTCAGGTTATAAGGAATAAAGTAAGATTAGTGTGCAAAGTATATGCAGAGGTAGAAGGGATTGACTTTGAAGAAACCTTCGCTCCAGTTGCAAGATGAGTCACCTTCTATAGATTCAACTCTTTACAGATTTATGGTTGGGAGCCTACTATATTTGACTGCATCCAACCTTGATATCATGCAGGCAGTAGGGATGGTAATAAGATTCCAATCATCTCCCAAGGAATCAAATGTGATGTTTGTCAAGAGAAAATTTACATATCTTAAGGGCACATCAAACTTTAGCTTATGGTATCCAAGGAATAAAGAATTTGAACTAATTGCCTCCACATATGTTGATTGGGCTGGTAGTGTGGATGAAAAAAAGAGTACTATTGGAAATGCATTTTTCTTAGGAGAATGTCTAGTCTCATGGTCAAGTAAAAAACAATCATCAATTTCACTATCTACAGCAGAGACTAAATATATTGCAGTCGTTGAATGTTGCACTCAAATATTATGGATGATACAAACATTGGAGGATATCAAAATTGAATGTAATTAGTCGATACCTATCTATTGTGACAATACAAGTGCCATCAACATCTCCAAGAATCCATTCATGCATGGAAAGACCAAAAATATACCCATCAAGTATCATTTCTTGAGAGAGCAAGTTAGTGACAAAAATGTTAGATTGGAGTATGTTGGTTCAAAGGAGCAGATAGCAGACATATTCACTAAACCCCTTCCTAAAGAAGCATTTGAACATCTAAGGCAAAAGCTGGCAATAATATCCCTACAATAATAATAAAAAAAAAATCATGATGACAGGGGGAGAAATGTTGACATGGGGAGCAAGAAAAAAATGGCAAGTATTGTCGCTCAAAACAAAAGAAGGTTGAGCAACAGAAAATTAGTGATGGACTTCATTCTGGTATCATAGGCCTTGACATTGATGTCAAAGGGGGAGAAAATAATGGTAAAACAATTACTCATTGTTAAGGGATCATTTTTACGATGTGTTGGCATCAATGCCAAAGGGGGAGATTGATGGAAATATCGTGTTGGCATTGATGTCAACATGAAGACAAGAAATACCATAGTTGAGTATGACAAGGAACTGCAGTCAAATCTATAGGAATATTGAGTTACAAGAACATAATGGACCACTGAAATACAGGGGATCACCTGGTCAAGTTCTTTGAAAGAATGAAAGAATGAAAATGAAATAATGAAACGATTTCAATTACTACACTGGTCGAGTTGTCCTGGTGACTGTATATTCTGTTGCGACGGGATCGTGATGAACAAAACAAATACTGACGAGTCACCCTCTTGAATACTCTCTCTTGCACTATCATTTCAGAGTGTAGTCGAAAGGAAATTTGTTGATGCAACACTGAGAACCCTTGAATCTGTCAGATCAACACGATAGTCGATATTTCATAGCAAGTTTTGGTCATCATTCTTGCCAAGCCGAAATTGGACGACCCTTCAAACCCAAACAATTTCCAGCAACCACCAATGGTTAGATCTACTCAGACAATCAATTGTTGAATAAATTGTCATCGATGTCAAAGGTTAGTAAGTGATCAATTATATGTCAAAGGTTAGTAAGTGATTAGATATAAATGTGACCTTGGTATCACTTTAATAAATACAAAAGTGGAAAAGTTAAATGGAAACGGAGTTTACGCAAAAGTGGAAATGAAAGTGGATTAAATATAAATACGACTTTAATAAGTAACAAAAGTTGAAAAGTTAAGTGGAAGTGCAGTTTACATAAAAAATGA
>ML796303.1:0-11306 GCA_009831015.1 Picea engelmannii | reverse complement strand
CAAGCATTTCTCGAGGGTAGACTCATTCTCTCCAGGTTACACTTTGTTTAGTGTCGGAAGAATGGCCCAGGGTGGGAAATGGTCCAGGTTTAGAAATCAGAAACAATCCTTCTTCCTTGTTTGAAGAATGGGGCAGATAGCCCAGTGTTGATATTCTATATTGAGGGCAGACATTCTTTCAGGCCTCACATATGTGAGTGAAAGATTGGCCCAGATGATTATTGTTGATACTCTATACTGAGGGCAGACATTCTTTCAGATCTCACAGACGTGAGTGAAATACTGGCCCAGATGATTCAGTTTTATCATAACCCTATTTCTATGCAGATAAAGACTACTGTGGTGGCATACATTCTTTCAGATCTCACAGATGTGAGTGAAAGATTGGCCCAGATGATACAGTTTTTATCACAACATTGTTTCTATGCAGTATGTTATTTGTTATGAAGGACAGTTTGTGATTGTGTTTCACAAAGTCTGAGTAGTTGTGTACTAATGGAATAGACACATGTGTGTTCTATAAATTGATATTGTACCAGTTGTCATAGGAGATTATCCAGTCGGATAATAATGACAGGTGCTCGTGGTGCTACCAGTTGAATGGTCTGTTGTGCTCAAGACCATACCTCCCTAGCTAGGAGGGAGTGTTAATATTATGGTAGCTTCGAGAAGTATGAACCTCTATTATGACCTATGACGAGACTAGAATCCTCTGGAAGGAAGCAAAGAATTGAAGGAAACCCTAGACAAGTTGTCGGCTGAAAAAATATATTTATATTGAATTTATTGATGCTCAGAAGGAGAAGTCGGCCCCAGTTAGACTGGCCAGGTCGGCCCCATTTAGAATGGCCAGTCCACTATAAATACAGGGCCCCAGTTTCATTATTTATCATCTTAGAATTTGCAGTGAGAGTTAAGTTTGCGCAGGCAGTTGCAGGCAACAACAGTTTGGTGCGCAGGTTTTCTGGGAGAGCTGGAAAGTGGTGCGCTAGCTTCTGGTTGGGATCATCTGTTCAGTTTTGTTTCTATTCTTTTGCTTGGTGCATTTAGCCTCTCTTGGCTATTGATTGCAGCCAGAATTCTCTTCTAGGTCAAGGTCAAGGTGCTCGGAGGGTGGCTTAAGGCCTGTTGTTGGGTGACGAGGGTATCGTCAATGGTTAAACGAGCACAATCCTCTATATTCTAACAGGGGGTGAATCAATATTGCTTCTTTATCCAATATATAACACCACTTAATCATTAATATTATTAAACACAACAAATGATCAACAAAGAAGAACAATACACATAATTCTAACATGAAACACCATACATGTTCTTTTTATATATTTATATAAAGTTTACTTTTCATTTACAAGCTACAACTTGTAGGAGACACCAATCTCCTCTTTTGAGCACCAATTCAAGGATACAACAATCCTCTGTTTTGAGAACCAACTCAAGGAGACAACAATCCCCTATTTTTCAAGCACTAATTTGAGGAAGCTTCAACTCCTTGTTGTTTAGGCTCCAACCTGTAGAGGACTTTAATCCTGCTTTGCTCCACCCTTCCACCCTCATTGCTCTTTTTATTCTTCAAATTTCAATTTCTTCCTTTGGACTCTTCTTTTGTTTAGATCTTCTTATTAAATCATCGAGTCACACCTTCTTTAACATATTTTCTTGTTTATATAGTCATCCAACATGTGTATGACATTGAACCATTGTGTCTCTTTGTAAATAACAATGAACAAATTTACCTCTTCAATATAGGCATGTATCTCTTCATTATAAGTATGTGCCTTTTCAATATAAGATATTAATCATACTATTTTAAATAACACAATGTGAATGAACCATTGTGCCTTTTAGATCGACTTTCAATTGGGTCAATAGATTCTGACTATCATGATTTAATTCCCTTTTTACCTTACCATAGGTAAATACCGCCATGGTTTGCAAATACCATGTGCTCTTTCACTTTTACCCTTTTTCTTTAATCCAATTTCACTTTTACCTTTTTCTTTATTGCACTTTCATATTTACTCATTTTTTATGTAAACTGCACTTCCACTTAACTTTTCAACTTTTGTTACTTATTAAAGTCGTATTTATATTTAATCCACTTTCATTTCCACTTTTGCGTAAACTCCGTTTCCATTTAACTTTTCCACTTTTGTATTTATTAAAGTGATACCAAGGTCACATTTATATCTAATCACTTACTAACCTTTGACATATAATTGATCACTTACTAACCTTTGACATCGATGACAATTTATTCAACAATTGATTGTCTGAGTAGATCTAACCATTGGTGGTTGCTGGAAATTGTTTGGGTTTGAAGGGTCGTCCAATTTCGGCTTGGCAAGAATGATGACCAAAACTTGCTATGAAATATCGACTATCGTGTTGATCTGACAGATTCAAGGGTTCTCAGTGTTGCATCAACAAATTTCCTTTCGACTACACTCTGAAATGATAGTGCAAGAGAGAGTATTCAAGAGGGTGACTCGTCAGTATTTGTTTTGTTCATCACGATCCCGTCGCAACAGAATATACAGTCACCAGGACAACTCGACCAGTGTAGTAATTGAAATCGTTTCATTATTTCATTTTCATTCTTTCATTCTTTCAAAGAACTTGACCAGGTGATCCCCTGTATTTCAGTGGTCCATTATGTTCTTGTAACTCAATATTCCTATAGATTTGACTGCAGTTCCTTGTCATACTCAACTATGGTATTTCTTGTCTTCATGTTGACATCAATGCCAACACGATATTTCCATCAATCTCCCCCTTTGGCATTGATGCCAACACATCGTAAAAATGATCCCTTAACAATGAGTAATTGTTTTACCATTATTTTCTCCCCCTTTGACATCAATGTCAAGGCCTATGATACCAGAATGAAGTCCATCACTAATTTTCTGTTGCTCAACCTTCTTTTGTTTTGAGCGACAATACTTGCCATTTTTTTCTTGCTCCCCATGTCAACATTTCTCCCCCTGTCATCATGATTTTTTTTTTATTATTATTGTAGGGATATTATTGCCAGCTTTTGCCTTAGATGTTCAAATGCTTCTTTAGGAAGGGGTTTAGTGAATATGTCTGCTATCTGCTCCTTTGAACCAACATACTCCAATCTAACATTTTTGTCACTAACTTGCTCTCTCAAGAAATGATACTTGATGGGTATATTTTTGGTCTTTCCATGCATGAATGGATTCTTGGAGATGTTGATGGCACTTGTATTGTCACAATAGATAGGTATCGACTAATTACATTCAATTTTGATATCCTCCAATGTTTGTATCATCCATAATATTTGAGTGCAACATTCAACGACTGCAATATATTTAGTCTCTGCTGTAGATAGTGAAATTGATGATTGTTTTTTACTTGACCATGAGACTAGACATTCTCCTAAGAAAAATGCATTTCCAATAGTACTCTTTTTTTCATCCACACTACCAGCCCAATCAACATATGTGGAGGCAATTAGTTCAAATTCTTTATTCCTTGGATACCATAAGCTAAAGTTTGATGTGCCCTTAAGATATGTAAATTTTCTCTTGACAAACATCACATTTGATTCCTTGGGAGATGATTGGAATCTTATTACCATCCCTACTGCCTGCATGATATCAAGGTTGGATGCAGTCAAATATAGTAGGCTCCCAACCATAAATCTGTAAAGAGTTGAATCTATAGAAGGTGACTCATCTTGCAACTGGAGCGAAGGTTTCTTCAAAGTCAATCCCTTCTACCTCTGCATATACTTTGCACACTAATCTTACTTTATTCCTTATAACCTGACCATCCTCATTAAATTTATTTTTAAAAATCCACTCGGTCCCTACCACATTTACGTTTTTTGGTCTTGGGACAAGTTCCCAGATCTGATTTTTCTCTATTTGATCAAGATCTTTATTCATGGATTTGATCCAGTCTTCATCTTTGCTAGAATATATAAATGTTTTGGGTTCTATTAGGGAGAGCAATCTTTGTTCTGATTCATAAGTCAGTTTTCTTCTTGTTTCAACTCCAACACTTTTTTTTACCAAGGATTTGACTTTCAGGATGATTTCTTTGTATTCTCCTAGATGGTGCTTTTGTATCTTTTCTTGGTGATTCTTCCTCTTCCTTTTCTTTTTCGCTTTGTGATTCATCCTCTTGTATTTCTTTAATTTCTTCATCATCATCATGTCTTATCCTTTCATCAAATTGTGGATTATCTTGAGATTTGATCCATTTTGTTTTTAGATCATCCTCTTTTACATTTGCACTTTCTACAATCTTGTGTAGCCTTAGATTATAGCATATGTAGGCCCTTTTGTTGGATGAGTAGCCAAGAAATGTGCCTTTATCTGATCTGGAATCAAATTTTCCTAGGTTATCATCATCTCTCTTGATGTAGCATTTGCTACCAAAAACTCTGAAGTTTTTAACTGATGCTGGTCTGCCAAACCAAAACTCATATAATGTTTTGTTGTGGATAGCTCTAAGCTATGCTATGTTAAGTATGTACACTACTGTATACACTACTTCTCTCCAATATCTATCTGGGAGTTTGGCTTCATTTAACATGGTTCCTGGATGCTTCTTGAACAATTCTATTTTTCTTTTCAATAACTCCATTGTGCTAAGGAGTTCTTGGAGCTGAAAAGTGTCTTTTAATTCCATGCATTTCACAAAATTCGTTGAACTCATTTGAGGTAAATTCTCCTCCATTGTCTGATCTTAGTCACTTGATTTTGAGATCAATGTCATTTTTAACCTGTGCTTTGAAGACTTTATATTTTTCGAATGCTTCTGATTTTTCTTTGAGAAAGGATACCCAAGTCATTCTTGTATAGTCATCAATGAATAAAATGAAGTAATGTTCACCTTGCATACTCTTAGTTCGTGTTGGTCCACATAGGTCAATATGAACAAGTTCTAATGGTTTTGATGTAGAGTATTCCTTTATCCTCAATCTTACTTTTGTTTGTTTCCCATGTTGGCAGTGCCTACAAACAAAGTTTGAAGGTTTTATAATATTTGGTATGTCTTTCACGTATTTATTTCTACTAACATTTATCAAGTTATTGAAGCTTATGTGCCTCATCTTCTGTGTCATAACCAACTTTCATATATTTGGCCCATGCAACATTTTTATTCTTCTTCTGTGTTTAAGATATGTACATCGCTTGATGTCCTTGGTGCAACAACCATTAATTTTCCCAAGTCTTTTTTTCTAATTTCACATTTTTGAGAGTCAAATATGAGAATGTGTCCTTGATCACATGTTTGGCTCACACTGAGGAGATTAGACTTAAAATTTTCAGCTAATAGCACATTTTCTGCTTCAGCTCTATTATTTCCCAGACCGAATGTACCCCTTCTAAGTATCTTGGCAGAGAAATCATCTCCAAATATGACACTTCCTTTTTCTTTCCTTTTTAGATTGAGGAATTTTTTTTGATCTCCTGTCATATGCTTTGAACATCCACTGTCAACATACCATTGACTTCTTTTATTCTTGGCATATAAGGCTACCTTACATTCTGTTTCTTTTTATTCTATTTGTTTTTCCTTCCGTATCTTCTTATACTTTTCTTCTTGACTGTTGGAAATACTTGTCTTCATGGAATCTTTTGATAATCTACAATTACTAGCTTTGTGACCATAATTGTTGCATTTGTAGCATTCAATATTGTAATATTGTAATGGAGAAAATGAATTATAGTTTCTACTCCTTTTATTTCTACTAGACTTGTTGTTCTTATGTTCATATCCTTGAACACTTTTATGATAGTTCTTTCTATAAGCTTTACAGTCTAATGCTTTATGCCCAAAATTATGACAAGAAAAACAATAGCCAAAAAAGAGTTGATACCTTATTGGGGGAGTTCTTCTTGGAGTAGTATTTCTTATGTACTCATTTCTTTTTAGAGAGACTGCAAATCTTTGTTGATTAGAGTCAGTCTTTATCTGGTTCTCTTCTCTTTTGAAGGAGCTCTGAAGAGAAGCTGCATAAGTACTTGGATTTTTATCGTTTTTCTGTATTCCAGATTTTGAGACTTTATTAGTTTCCTTGTGATCATAACCCAATCCACTCTTATTACTTGATGGTCTTTGACTGTTAAGGATGCCATCCAATGTTTTTGAACTGCTTTCAAGCTTTGAAAGGTTAGTTCAGTTTTCAAGTTTCCTTCTTAGAAGAACTATTCCAGCCTCTATTTTTTCACAGTTTTGCTCCTTGTCATCAAGTTGTTTACTTAAGACTTCTTCAATTCTTTTAGCTTCTTGTAGTTGAGTTTTCAAATCAACAATAATTTGTTCTGTTTTCTTGATGCTTTTTGAAACTTCTTATTTTCTTGATTTTTTTTCTTCTTTATAATCTAACAATTGTTCTTTTAATGATTGTTCTTCCTTTTATATTTTTTCAATTATTTGAGAGCACTAATAAGTTCTTCTTCAAGATCTAATTCTCTTTCAACTTCAGAGTTTCCTTCATCTCCATTATTATCTTCAGTAGTATCAGTTTGATTTTATATGCCCATAAATAGAAGTTATGTCTTGTCATCTTCACTCATGTCAGATGAATTACTGTTTTTTTTGGAGTAATTTTTTTTCTTTTTGTAGAATTTCTTCTTGTTTTTAGTTTTTCCCTTTTTATGTTCTTTATGGTTATAAGTTTCTTCATCATCACTTTCCTTTTGCTTTGGATAGGGACATTTGGAGGGAAAATGACCAACTTTTCCACAGTTGAAACATTTGAGAGGTAACTTCCCTTTGTATTTCCCAGACCCTTTCTTGAGTTTCCTTATAAAGTTAACCTCTTCCTCATTTGATATGTCCGAGTGAATTTCATTTGACACATGCTCATGGTTCTTTGTTTCTTTTGAAGCTTTGAAAGTTGCTTCCCTTTTTGATGGCCTTACTTGCCATGTTCTCATTTCATAGGTTATAAGAATCCCATAAAGTTCATCCATTGTAAGTTTGTCAAGGTTTTCTTGATATTTCATGGTAGATAACTTGACATTATATCTCATTGGTAATGATCTCAGTATCTTTTGGACAATAATTTTGTCATCTAGATCTTCTCCCAGTGCTCTGATTAAATTGACAATTTCATCCACTCTTAGAAGATACTCTGCAATGTTTTCTTCTTCTTTCATCTTCAAGTTTTCAAACTGTCCTCTATATGTTTGAAACTTTCCTTGCTTGAATTTGACATCTCCTTCATAGATGATTTGTAATTTTTCCTAGATCTCTTTTGTTGATTTACAATGCATGACTTTGACAAATAAATTATTTGATAATCCACCCAGAATTGCATTTACAACTCTTGAATTATCATTCTAGAGTTTCTTTGCAGTTGTGTTTGAAGGCGCATTTTTTGGTACATCATAATTGTTTATCACAGATAGAGAGACATCACATCCCAGAGCCATTAGGTAACTTCCCATTCTTATACTCTGTTATCTCCTTTCAATAGTGGAGCTTTGTTTGAGGACATCCCTTCTTGATCCATTGTGATTTCTTAGAATCTTCCTTCCAATGATTAGACTGTGATGAAGGAACCCACTCTGATACCAATTGTTAGAATATTGTTTAATACTGAGGGAGGGGGGGTGAATTAGTATAGCTTCTTTTTCCAATATTTAATACCACTTAATCATTAATCTTATTAAACACAACAAATGATCAACAAAGAAGAATAATACACAAAATTTTAACGCGAAACACCATAAATGTTCTTTTTATATATTTATATCAAGTTTAATTTTCATTTACAAGCTACAACTTATAGGAGACACCTATCTCCTCTTTTGAGCACCAACTCAAGGAGACATCAATCCCCTGTTTTGAGCACCAACTCAAGTAGACAACAGTCCCCTGTTTTGAGCACCAACTCAAGGAGACAACAATCCCCTGTTTTTCAAGCACCAACTTGAGGAAGATGCAACTCTGTGTTGTTTAGGCTCCAACATGTAGAGGACTTTAATCCTCCCTTGCTCCACCCTTCCACCCTCACTGCATTTTTTAATCTTCAAATTTCAATTTCTTCCTTTGGACTCTTGTTTTGTTTAGATCTTTTTATTGAATAATCGAATCACACCTTCTTTCAACATATTTTCTTGTTTATATAGTCATCCAACATGTATATGACATTGGACCATTGTGTCTCTTTGTAAATAACAATGAACCATGTACCTCTTCAGTGTATAAATGCATCTCTTCATTATAAGTATGTTCCTTTTCAATATACAATATTAATCATACTATTTTAATTAATACAATGTCAATGAACCATTGTGCCTTTTAGATCATTTAGTCACGTTTTCAATTGGGTCAATAGATTTTGACTATCGTGATTTAATTTACTTTTTACCTTACCATAGGTAAATACCACCATGGTTTGCAAATACCATGTGCACATACCATGTTCTCCTTCACTTTTACCCTTTTTCTTTAACTCCACTTTCACTTTTACCTTTTTTATTTAATCCAATTTCACTTTTACCTTTTTCTTTATTCCACCTTCATATTTAATCCTCTTTTACATAAACTCTACTTCCACTTAACTTTTCAACTTTTATTATTTATTAAAGCCATATTTATATTTAATCCACTTTCATTTCCACTTTGGGTAAACTCTGTTTCCACTTAAATTTTCCACTTTCGTAGTTATTAAAGTGATACCAAGGTCACATTTATATTTAATCACTTACTAACCTTTGACATTAATGGCAAATTTTTCAACAATTGACTGCTTGAGTGGATCTAACCATTGGTGGCTACTGGAAATTGTTTGGGTTTGAAGGGTCATCCAACTTCATCCTAGCAAGAATGATGACCAAAACTTGCTACGAAATATCGACTACCATGTTGATCTGATAGACTCAAGCGTTCTCGGTGCCGCATCAACAAATTTCCCTTCGACTACACTCTGAAATGATAGTGCGCGAGAAAATATTCAAGAGGACGAATTGCCAGTATTCGTTCTGTTCATCACGACCCTGTCTCAACATAATATAAAGTCACCAGTACAACTCGACTCGACCAGTGTAGTAATTGAAATTGTTTCATTGTTTCATTTTCATTCTTTCATTCTTTCAAAGCACTTGACCAAACGATCCCCTGTATTCTGGTAGTCCACTACATTCGTGTAACTCAATATTCTTGTATCTTTTACTGCAGTTTCATGCCATACTCCACTATGGTACTGCTTTTCTTCATGTTGACATCAATGCCAACACGGTATTTCCATCACCCTTTGTTAATTCTTGTACTAGTACATGCAATCCCTTTATTAAAGTTTTTGACCACTCGTATGACAACCTTCTTCTCATGTTTCCTAATGTTCTTAATTATTTTTGTTGGTGATAGAAACATGTAACAACCCTTAGAACGAATGAGATAAGATGACTTACACCCCATGGAAAACCTATATGCGACAAAGTAGTTGATGAGAATTTAACTTAGGTTTTATTAATTGTTGGAAACATTGAATAATACACAATTTAAGACCTTTGAATGAACAAAGTTGTCTTTGTGTATTAAACTTAATTACATGTGCAACTACAATGTCTTTTAAGTGCATGGATTTTTATCACCGGGGCTTTACTTTGTTGACTGATATCTTATTAGGTTCATTCACAAAAGGGGTTTTTAGAATGTGAAAATAGAGTCAATATATTGTAGGTATTGGGGAGTAAGCAAATTATTGGGAGGGGCAGGAGGGTGGGGGCTTATAGGTATTGGAGAGTATAAAAAGGGGTATCTAGTTGAATGCAAGTGCTATGTCATAGGTTCATTCGAGTGGAGACCCCATGTTTTTTTATTTAATTCCAATATGGAAAACTACGTGCTTGAACATTATGACTTAAATGAGTGTTTCACCTTTTAACTATACAATTTTGAAAGAATCTTACATGTTCAATTTTGACTCATAGTATTCTACTTATATAAAATATGGAATTGAAATCTAATTCATATATTGGAAAGTAAATTTATGTTAGCAAATTTAACTAAAACTATACTTAATGTTCCAAAAATAAATAAGTAAGTTACATATTGAAAAATAGCTTAATATAAAATAGCCAAACATACTAAAGCACTAAAATTTAAATCTATGTTAAGTAAAGTAACCTAAGCTAATGCCAAGTTATGATGTCCATTATTTTTGTGTTCTTTATTTCGTAATAAAACATAGCTTAACCAACCAAAGTAAATGTACAAATATATATTTTTTATTTTGATTGAATAACAATAGGTGCTAAAGGTTTTATGTGATTTTGAGTTAATAACAACAAGTGTTAAAGGTTTTCTTGAAGACTTTGAAATTCTAAAATTATTAAGATTCAATTAAAATAGTGAAAAAATCGTTGAAAATTTCAAAATTCCAAAACATGTAAGAATTAATTAAAATAGTGAAAATTCAAAACAATTTTTTTATTATATAAAAGGTAAATAGAGAATGAAAAAATAATCAATCAAACCCAAACTCAAAAAGTACACAATGATCAAATGATCAATTGCTCAAAGTTTAAGTGGAATAAATAAACACAAAGTTGAAATCAAACTTCATTAACTCTTAAATAAAAAAAATGTAAAGTGAAGAAGAATTAAAAATTTACTCTACACTAATGGATTGTTGAGATTAATTTTTTTTATAATAAAAGTAAAATATATTGTTGTTAATTTGAAAGTTTAAATGATTGGAATTAAGTGTTAATAGTGATTTTAATAATTTTTTATAATTTTAGAGATTTAATATTCAATATTTGACTTAAAAATGCAAAGTTCAAATTCAAATTCAAAATTTCATTTTCAATGTTAATTTTTCTTTCTCATCTAAGGCAATGTCTACCAATTTTTTCCACTAAAGACCCTATATGACATTTCCACTAGAGACCCTATATTGTCATGGCTACTTTATAATATTTACAATAAAACAACTTGTTTCTAAGTCACTTGAATATTGTGTAGAATTTGTGGTTTTCCATGTTTCCCTTTTCTTTTCTTCTAAACTTCAATCCATTCAATAAAATGATTTAAAAATGTTGGAGATTCTAACAATGCTAATTGCTTCTTATCATTTTATGGATTTGAAAGAAATGTTCCTTTTTTTAATCTAAATTATTTGGTTCATACCTCTTCTATGTGTCCCAAGAACATAGTTTGGTGCATATAACCTAATTGTAAAGGGTTTGATATGTGGACCACCAAACTAGTGGTAGAGGGGTTTTGACTTCATAGCCATAATTGTGTCTAAGTTTATGCCATCCTTATGAAAAATGGGAACTATAAGCTTGAGAAATTTTGAAGCTTTC
>ML796302.1:146502-182063 GCA_009831015.1 Picea engelmannii | reverse complement strand
GGGATAGGACCTTCGAATTTGTTGAAGGACAGCATAGAAAAGTTGTGCCTTGAAGGTTGGCAAGAAGCGTCGCAAGTTTGCACGTAGGTGGATAAGTTCTGTGGAAGAACACTTAGTCATTTCGTGGATTGCATAAGGAAGAATGGACGGTCGATATCTTCCAGGGAAAATTAGCGAATCACCGTGAGCCGTTGGATCTCGCGGGGGTGCAGGGGGATACTGCAGATATTCCCATAGTGTTTAAAGATCATAAGGGGCAGAGTCGTTGATCCAAGCTAGCCAGGGGCGTTGAATTATTCGCGAAATCGCCTATCGGGATTTCGTAAGAAAGGAATCGAAGATTTGGTAACGGGAGTCGTGAAATCGCGATACGCGATATCCCTACGGCTACAAGTACAGTGTGGGGCCACAAGAGTTGGTGGTGGACAGGTAGCACACTGTATTGGGGTTCGGGAAATGTAAAGTCCCGAAACATTGGACATCAGGATTCACGATCCCGCAAAGTCCAAAATCCCGATGAGGTGACGGGACCGTTGAAAAGTCAAAGCCGCGAGCTCATCGGAGTTTCTGCATATCGGGACTCAGGAGTCGGAGAACCGAGTTACTCGACACCGTGAGTGCCGAGATCCCGATAGAGAAAGTCCTGACAAAGGAACGAAAGGGTCAGCGTTGACTCATATCGGGTCTCGAAGATTCGAGAGTCCTACGCTCGATCACTGACCTCGCAAGGTTGTGAAGTCTGATTCCCCGATAAGTAAAGAGAGGGGGAGTCGCGCAAAGAGATCTGTGGGTGTTGATTTCTCGATAGGGAAATAGAAGGACCGGTTAGTGTTCTTCGGGCCGAGGAAAGAGAAGATCCTGTAAGCAGGTGTGTCTGCGGGTGCGACACTGCGTTAGAATGAGACTGTGGTCTTATGAGAAGTCATCATATGGACCAAGGCATATCCCAAAGGGATAATTGTTGATTGACACATCTTTTTCATTTCGTCATTTCGAGGTTTGTAGAGTCGAAAGACTCGACTCACTTATACCGTTGAGTCGCGAAATGCGAAAAGGCGCCTAGTTGTTTGGCCTGTGATCATGATCAACGATCACACAGAGGTGGAAAAAAGGGAAAATCTAGCCTGTGCTAAGCCCCGTAGGATTTTGGGGATTCTGTCCCTCGAGAAAAGGCGAAAATTTATCATTCCACAGTGGGTGTGTGACAAATTGGTATCAGAGCATGGTTACAACACTTGGCCTTCTTGGGCTCATGAACGAGTTGCGCAGAAGCTCCATTCGGAACACTCTTAAAAAGAGTAACCCCCTGTATTAACCTTCCTAATCAAAAAGACGAAGTTAAGAATGAAAAATCCCTATTGTGTGTGTGTATATGTGAAAATATGAATTATGTACTGGTTATAAATAAATATAAATATTGACTAACAACCAGCGTTTTTCCTTTTGCACACAAATGAAAGATCAACCGTGGGAAATTATTAACGCATAGTATGGTGACTCACCATGAAGTGGGAGAAGGATCCCACAATAGAGATGAAGATTCTAACGAAAGGAGGGAAACAGGGACCCCTACAGGTCTAGCCGAGACTGTGAGGAGCCTCATGGTCGAATTACAAAGTTGTAAGGTCGACAATGAAAGGATGATGAAAGAACAAGAAAAACAAACAGAAATTAACGCAGTTTTACTGCAGAGTTTATCTGATCTACAAAGACAAATGCAACATGAACCTCAAACTCAAAAAACTGGTCATATCAGTGGTCACACTGAGAGGATCACCTCGAAAAAGGTCCACCCTAGAGGTAAAGGACAAGTGTCAGATGATTCCTCTGAGAAGGAAGATGGTGATTCGGAGGGTTCTTCTAGCAGCAGAACCAGTTCCTATCCTCGAAAGAAATAGAAGAAGAAAAAGCCTTCCAAAGGTCGAAAATTCAAAGAATTTAGAAAATCCAAACCACCCTCCTTCGACGGTGAAATAAACAAGGGAGAGGAAGCAGAGGCCTGGCTACTTTGACTAAAGAAGTATTTCAGAGTCCATGATTTTTCAGAAAATATGAAGGCCCGAGTGGCCACCTTCAACTTGAACAGAGAGGCTTCCATTTGGTGGGAAGACCTTAAGAATGTGAAAGGGGTTTGCGAAGAGGACCTGTCTTAGGAACGGTTTGAGAAATACTTCCGGAAGAAGTATCTGTCGGAAAAATATTTCAACGAAAAGACTAAAGAGTTTTATGAACTCAAACTGGGACAACTCACTATAGAAGAATATGTCAACAAATTCCTCGATTTGTTGAGGTATGTACCCTATATAAAAGCGGAAAAGGCAAAGGTGCAATGTTTCATCAGTGGACTACTTAAGGACTATCAGAATAGAATTTAATTTGATGAGCCAAAGACTCTAGAAGGAACTATTCGAAAGGCAACCTATTGTCATGAACAGTTTGGGCATCGAGCAGAACCTCGTGAAGGATGGAAACAGAAGAATAGTTCAAGATTTCAGAAAAAGGGAATTAAATCCCCAGGATTTAAGAACTATAAGAAGAACCCAAGAATGAGCTTCCCAACCCGGAGTATGCACCAATAGAATTTTCCCTCCTTGAGAAGAAATAAAACTTTTGGACCCATATCAGTGAAGACTGATAACCCAAAGAGAGAACCTTTGAAATGTTGGGGTTGCGGGGAAAAACATCTATTGAGAGACTGTCCACCCCGACAACAGAATAGTCAGAGGATTTATAACATCCAAGAAGATACTACCGTCAATGATGTGGCCAGGAGTGAGCCACAAATTTACGCAGCCTTGGATAATAACCAAGTTGACCACCAAGCTTCAGTGGTGGAAATAGAAGGTATGATTTCCAACCATCTAGTGTCTGTTTTGATTGACCCTGGTTCAAATTTGATTTATATAGCCCCTAAATTTTTTGATAAGTGTAAACTACAGCCACAAAAACATACCAAGCCATGGTTGGTATAGTTAGCCACTGGCACCGAAAGAAGCATAGCAGAGGTTATACTAGCCTGCCAATTGATGTTGGGTAAATCCCCCACCCAAGAAACCCTTAACATATTACCCCTGGGATCATATGATCTGTTGATTGGGATGGATTGGCTAGCTTCCCATAAAGCCAGATTGGACTGTTACCATAAGACCTTAGAATGTGTAAGTAAGGAAGGGAAGAGGATAACCCTTCAAGGGATCCGAAAACCTGTCTCGTTGAGACAAATATCAGCTCTGCAAATGAGATATTATTTCTGAAAGGGATGTACCCTATATGCAATACAAGTGTTGAAAACAATCGAAGGTGATAAACCAAGCCCTGACAATCACCCTATCCTGAGAGAATATAGAGATGTGTTTCCGGAAGAGGTACCGGGTCTACCTATGAGAAGGGACATAGACTTCTCGATAGAACTTGCACCGGGAGCGATGTCGGTGTCTAGGACACCCTACCGGATGAGCACACCTGAGTTAGTTGAACTCAAATTACAATTAAAAGAAATGATGGATAAATGTTATATTTGACCCAGCGTGTCTCCATGGGGAGCACCAGTCCTGTTCGTGAAAAAGAAGGACGATACCCTTAGACTATGTATAGATTATAGGAAACTCAATAAGGTAACCATAAAGAACAAGTACCCCTTGCCCAGGATCGATGACCTGTTCGATCAATTGGGGGGTGCGTCGATTTTCTCAAAGATTGATTTGAGGTCGGGATACCATCAAGTCCGAATCAAGGGTGAAGACATCCATAAAACTACTTTCCAAATGAGGTATGACCACTATGAGTTTGTGGTAGTGCCATTTGGGTTGACCAATGCCCCTGCCACTTTTATGTGCTTGATGAACAATGTACTCAGCAAATTCCTAGACAAATTTGTGCTTGTTTTTATTGACGATATATTAATTTACTCCAAGAATAGAAAAGAGCATGAAGAGCATCTTAGACTTGTGTTGCAAGTGATAAGAGAACATCAACTCTATGCCAAATTCAACAAATGTGAATTATTCCATAAGAAAATACATTACTTAGGCCATGTTCTCTCCGAAGAAGGAGTAGCGGTAGACCCTGACAAAATCAGGTCTATCATGGAATGGCCTACCCCAAAGGATGTTTCAAACATCAGATCCTTTATGGGACTAGCAGGATACTATAGGAGATTTATAAAAGGATTCTCCAAGATTGGTTGTCCAAACACGCCCTCCAGAAGAAGGGGACAAAATTCCTGTGGACACAAAAATGTGAAGAAAGATTTCAAACCCTGAAACATCTACTGACCCATGCACCCGTGCTGAAAATCGCCGATCCAGAAGCTGACTTCCTCGTGTGCACAGATGTCTGTAAGGAAGGGCTTGGAGGAGTCCTTATGCATAAAGGAAGTGTGATCGACTATGAATCCCAAAAATTGAACGAGCATGAAGTCAACTATGTGACCCATTATCTAGAGTTGGCTGCCATAGTGCATGCCTTGAAAATGTGGAGGCATTACCTCCTGGGAAGAAAATTTGTACTCATGACAGATCACTGTGGATTGCGATATATGTTTGATCAACCAAAGCTCAATGCTAGACAATCTAGGTGGATGGACCTCCTTATTGAGTTTGATTTCGAAATCAAACACATTAAAGGAAAGGAAAATAGGGTGGTTGATGCCCTTAGCAGAAGTATGAAAACAATTCACCTGGTAGCGGTGAGCACCTGCGAGATAGATGTCAAGGAAAGAATCAGAAATGCACAAGAAACAGATCCCTTCGTCCAGACCGTGACCATGTACCTACATCAAGAGTCCACTAGGGTAAAATATGAAGGCTACCAGATGACCGAAGGAGGTCTTCTCACTTACAAAAATAGACTGTATATTCCAAATTGTGACGACTTGAAGAGGTTCATTATGGATGAACTACATAAAAGACCCTATACTGGTCATCCAGGATACCAGAAAATGATCACTACCACCAGGCAACAATTTTATTGGCCTAGATTGAACAAAGACATGGCCGATTACTTAGCCAAATGCATAGAGTGCCAACAGGTTAAAGCAAAACACAGACACCCAACAGGATTATTACAACCTCTACCAATCCCAGAATGGAAATGGGAAACCATCTCCATGGATTTCATCACTAGATTACCAACCTCAACCAAATAGAACGACGCCATTATGGTAGTGGTGGATAAATTGAGAAATTCTGCCCATTTCATCCCTATCAAATCAACTTGCAAAGCAATCGATATCACCCAGGTATTCATGAAGGAGATATTTAGACTGCATGGTATGTCGAAAGAGATCATGTCTGATAGAGATACAAAATTTACTTCCAACTTTTGGAAGTCACTGATGGTTGGTTTAGAGACCAAGTTGTTGTTTAGAACGGCCTATCACCCTCAAACCAATGGACAGACAGAAAGAGTGAATCAAATACTTGAAGACATGCTAAGAATGCATGTAATGCATCAACCCAAGAAGTGGGAAGACTACCTACCACTAGTAGAATTTGCCTACAACAACGGTTACCAAGCATCCTTAAAGATGAGTCCCTTCGAAGTCCTCTATGGTAGATCGTGTAACACTCCAGTTAGCTGGAGTAATCCCGTAAACAAGATTTCTTTTGGACCCGACATGTTGAAAGAAATGGAACAGCAGATGACTCAGATAAAACAAAACCTTAAGGTCGCTCAGAACCGGCAGAAAAGTTATGCCGACCAAAACAGAACTCCAAGAGAGTTCAAAGCGGGAGATCATGTATATCTCAGAGTTAGGCCCAGGAAGAGTTCCCTGAAAATGGGAGCTTGTGCCAAGTTGGCACCTCGGTATTTTGGACCCTTTAAGGTTCTAGATAGAGTGGGACCTGTAGCCTATAGGCTAGCACTTCCTTCCACAATAAAAGCACATAATGTTTTCCATGTTTCATTATTGAAGAAATATGTACATGATGTTAATCATATAATTGACTGGTCTGTGGTCCAGGTGGAACCGGAGGGAGAATTTCTACCAGAACCCCAATGCATACTAGACAGAAAGGAAACCCCACTCCGGAACCAAACCATTGCACAGGTCAAGGTGCAGTGGAGACATTTTGGCCCAGATGAGGCTACATGGGAAATGGAGGATGCCATGAGACATGCATATCTGATTTTTTTTACTTCTGTACATGCATGTCATGTTGATAGATAAGAACATCGAGGATGATGTTCCTTTAAGGGGGAGGGAATTGTAACACCCTGTTTCCCCCAGTTTGTAAAAATAACTATACTGTCCAAGAACTGTGGCAACCCAAAAATGTGAATGTGTGATGTGAATGGACCTTGTGAAAAAGGTCGATGAATGTGAATAATATTATGAATATATATTGCAGGACTATTGAGAGGGGATATGTTGAAAAAGAGACCACGATGGCTGAAGAAAGGTGGTGGAAGGCACCTGGAAAGGTGGCGTTAACTTCCACCGAAACCAATACCATATTTGGACTTCACTGGCCCGAAGAACCAAGAGCGGTTCACTGGGCTTGAATTAAATGACTCATTAGGATTGGTAGGTAAAGGGCTCCTCATGAGTAATAAGGGATGGGGGTGAACTTCCCATCCGTAGAGTCCTCAGACCTAACCACTGCGAGGAAAATCGTGCCACATGCAACCTCGTCGAACAGAGAAAAGGCAGGAAGTGTGGGCGATCAAGGCAGACACGAGGGAAAGAGGAGGAGGAGAACTATGGAAAAATATAGAGTGAGTGATAGTAGAGAAGGAGAGTAACCTTCGTTCTTGGTCACTGGAAAATAGAGACACAGTCTCGCAGCATCGTGGTCTCAGCTCGGGGGTGGCTAGTGGTAAATCTGTTGGGAGTCACTGAGCCTACGGTTGGGTGGAAACGAGCACCCCTCTCAGCAGTTGCAATCACACTTGGTGTTATTTCTGATAAGTGTTTTATATCCTATATCTTGAAGTTTATATGTTGATATATATGTTCATAGTCTGTGCAATTTATGAATGGTTTGAGCATAAGACTGTCTGTGTGGTGTTTTGACCAAAAATGGTGGTTGCATGCTTATAATGGAAAGACCACGTATGGCTTGTGTTTTACAAATTTCTATTTATATGCTTACCGATCTAAGTCAGACTTCAAATCTGCTCTCAGGAGATTGTTCCTGTGTTTTTCCTACCTGATGCCTTGGACATATTTCCTCTCGAAGGCATCCTTTTGAGACCACTCCCTTACCTTAGAGAATACCTTCTAGTTTGGTCTTCAAAACCTGGTGTAAATTACCTTAGGACCTGAAGAAGGATGTTAGAGGTTAAGTCTCAAAACCTTGTACGAGGGAGAATGTACCTCGTAGACCTCAACATTTCAGCATTTCGACACCCGAAGTATCTAGGTGCGAGTTTTCTTGCACTCGCGAGTCCTGAAACCCCGACCTGCGAAATCCTGAAACGAGAGCGTGTGGATAAGAATCGATTGACGAACGAGATCCCGTCGGAAGATCTACGTTCATTCACAACCGTTATATTGGAGGAAGATACGATGGCATTAAATGCCTTAACCCCTTTTCCTTTATCTTCGCGAGTAGCGAAGAAATCGGGACTATAGATCCCCAAGGTCCATGGGAGTATCTGGACCAATGGTTTTTCCACGTCCAGGGAGAAGTGGGAGAGTGCACAGCGCGGGATATATCTGAACCGTCAGATCTTAGTTAGAAAACCCGACAACTATTGGATCTATTAGGATATGCATGAGGGTTAAGCCCTCATGAACATAGGCGAAAAGTCCCGAAGGAGTTGGTATCGGGATCTCGACATTTGGGAGTTCAGGGGTCCTGAGGACGAAGGTCTGGACACTCGACATCAGAAGTTCTGAATTTGTGAAAGGATCAGAGTCGTCCGTCTACGGAAGGACGTGTGTCGCGAGATCATCTTCTTCGGAGTCTCAGGCATCAGGACTCACAGAGGTGAGCATATAGACTTTGCAAGTTCCGAATTCGCAGAAGAATCTGAGCCGTCCGTTGGAAGGAGGATGCGTGTCGCGAGATCCTCTCTATCGAGGATTCAGAAATCGGGAGTCAGAGGAGGAAATCTCTCGAGTTCGCGAGTGGCGAAGTTTCGAGAAGATCAGAACCGTCTGTCTGAAGAGGACAGGTGGTAGAGATTGAGGGATCTCATGAACTCGGAGGTTCGCAAGGTGAGAGCCCAGGAGTTGGGTGCTCCAAGTCGCGAGTGGTGAAATCGCGAGGAGAAAGAATCATCGTTGGATCCAGGTCATGGGAGGACCGTTGGATCAGAGCCTCATCAATTTTATTAGTTAAATTTAAAGTTAGCATATGAAATCAAAGGGTTCGACCCTCACCAGGTCTTTATGAAAAATATGGCATCTATGGGTTATAGTGTCTAGTTTTCTAATACTTTCCTATTCAGAGAAGAAGAAGATGATAGCCAAAAAATTCAAGAATTTTTTATTTAAAAGAGATAAGGGGGTATTAAAATTGTTATTAGCACCACTGATCAACATAGACAATGGGGAAGAGTTGTGAATGAGATAAGTACTAGGTATCCTAAAACTTCTTAGGAAAGTGGCCCACAAAAACAAAAATCTTAGTCTATAGCTCAGGAACATAAGAAATATTCAATAGACAATTCCAATGATGGAGGAGATCAAAACCATCCTAATGAAATTCTGTAAAGACCCCAAAAGGTCCCAATGACTAGTAAAAGGAAAATACAAACAAATAAGGAAGGAAGAAGTGAGGTCATACCTAAAGAAGATATTTTTCTTGAATACATGGACTTGGACGTGAACATTGAGGACATAAAATTTCCTGATGAGGAACAAATAATTCAGGAAAGTAGAGAAGTTGCAACAAAATTGGCTACACAGGAACCAATTCTATTTTAGGAAGAGTCCCTAACTTTGCATAGTGCCCTTTTCAACAAAGGATCAAAGAAATTAGTATTTGAAAAGGTCCATTCAAAAAATAAAAAATTTCAAGAAAAATCAAACTCAGAACTTGACCTTAATGGAGTTTCATCGTCTAAAATTGTATATATTCAGGAAGATATGGGTGAAGCCTTGAAAATTTTAGTTGGAGAAATTGAAATTGAAAATGCTAGCTTAAAAGAAAGAATCAAAAAATTATAAAGCGCTTTGATGCCCCCACCCATATTTTCTAGCCCAATTGCTACAATGTAGCCTTGGAAAAATTTGATGTGTTATATTTTGTAGCTCGGAGGTACTTTTCCATTGGCGATACCAAACATGTAGAAGAGACCACGAAAATTTCTCTCTTATGATCTCTGGAGCCATGGATTAAAGGGAAAGAGTGTGTTGGATCATTTCAAGGTAGAATGAAGAATGATTTATGGTGTTGTTTGGTAGAGTTATAAAGAATTTCAATAGTAGTTTTCCTTTGCATTTAGCATATGCATCCCACCATGAACATGTTATTATACATGTTGCACCAGGTATATAATTGCATATTAATCGAATAGTTGACTATACATTTTATAAGGATTTCCAAAGTTCAACATTATACTCTTGAATTTTCATATATTTTTTAAATATTTAAATTATTTTCTTTATTTCTATTCATAAATCAATTGAACCTCTTATTACAGAGTGGCAACGATTTATGAAGTGCTATTTAATATCATTAAATGTTTTAGTTAGGTTTGATGGCCATTATCACTGCAACAAAAGTTTGTGTACGATGAGGACCTCCTATAAATCTACCAAATATGTAGAGGTGATAGAGTCATATGGGAAATATTTTTAGTTTTCTGTCAAGCATGACAAGACCTCTACCATGACTGTCCCTATTGTGATGTTTTTTTTGTTGAGCTTCCACACCAACAATGATACAGGACCAAGCTCACTCCATAGATCGTGTCTCGGTGTCAGTTAAAGTGTTTTCTACTCCATGTTGAGTTCTTGACAATGAAACCAGTTTTGTGTCATTGGTGCAACACGAATTTCATCTTCGGAATTACAGTCAGGGAGGGCAGTGAAAGAGTAATAATAATTTATTTTAAATATGGTATTGCAGGAGGGGCCAAATCTCAAGCATTTTGCTCATTTTTCGATGCTTTTCTATCCAAAGGACTTACTTATGACATACTCTTAGCAGTTCCACGACTGATGTTCTTCCACTGCATCCAATATTCTTTCAAAGCTAACCAAATTTTGGTTTTATTCCATAAACCTGTTGCTATGCATTGTCGTTCATCTTTTTCCATTCAACTATTTTGAATTCCTGCATAGCGACAGGTATATGCTTCCATGTAGCCTTGTTCTATTATAAGTTTATTGCAATGAAAAATCTCCATAAAAAAATTGCATTTTCATTTAATGACTGCACAAAGTAAAATTTGTCTTATAGCTCATCATAATTTGGTTCTATCCTATGATAAATGTTCAACAGTCTTACTACTATCTATAAGGGTCATTATCCCAATCTTATATGAGGCTCATTCGTTAGTCCAATCACAGATTTATCCCTACCTTAAGTAAGCTATGAGTCTTGTTATAAACTTATAGATTTCAATGTTTTCGCACTTGGTCATTTCCCCTCCTTTATTTGTTGAACGAGTCGTTCATTTGGTCATTTAAGTGGTTTTTATCAAATCCTGGCAACATTTTAAAAAAAAATTAGTCTTCCATCAATATATATAGA
Organism: Picea engelmannii; assembly: GCA_009831015.1. Lineage (NCBI taxonomy): Eukaryota > Viridiplantae > Streptophyta > Pinopsida > Pinales > Pinaceae > Picea > Picea engelmannii. The sequence continues at coordinate 171,411 of ML796302.1, read as the reverse complement.
TTGTAGTTTTGTATATTAATTATTTTGGTTTAATAGATGCATTTAATACAACATGAGTGTGCCTAATGTTTAAGAACATTTATTTCCTTCTTAGAAGTCACGTGTTCAAATCCATAGGAGGATAAGGTATGTAAACATTTGTAGACTTTAGCAATAAAATTGTTGAACAATCCCTTGTTTCACAAACAAGGAGTCTAATACACCAATTTGATGATACAATCATTAAATCATGAAAACCATATTATATATTAACATCAAAATCATATTGTATGTTTCCATTAATAAAATAATATATTTATAACAATTATTTAACCTTGCTATTCAAGTGCATCTTGTTACCTTTTTAGCAATTCAAATGAAATCTTTCAGCAATGATTTGCATTTGGATGTCGATTGCTAAACTTTGGAACAACCAAATAGACATCTCTTAATGTTACAACGAACTATCGTCTCTCCCACTCCACTTCCGGGCAAGAGAATATCAACAAGAGAGAGCCGCACAACGCATGGCATAGAGAGAGCTTTTCTTGCCCCACTCCACAAGCAAGATGAAAAATCTCTTTAAATTTATTTGTGTCAGGTTGATACAGTTTCTTTTTGCTTTCGAAGTGAGCTGTTATATCTTTATTCAAGGAAGCTCTTTCTCAAAATATGATCCATTTATTTCAAGTTGGTAAGAGAATATTAATTAATGCTTTTTATAAAAGTTAAAAACATTTCTTTTTCACAAACATGGATCCATTTATATAGATAATTACTACAGTTCGCAAGTAAATTGAAAACCATCATAAATATACCATAATAATAAATCATTAATTCATTAATTAGAAAAAATAATCAATCATTAATTAGAAAAAATAATCACATAGTTGTGTAGCTTTTTTATTAAATTGATGAGTTTTTTAATCTGTTTAATTCAAAAAAATTTAAAAAACTTATGTATAAATCTATAGAATCCACAATTATCAACAATAAATGAAATCAATCAAAGTAGAGCCAAAACCCTTTGCTAGTTCATAAAATATGTTTTTTAGATTTTGGACCTACAACCACTCTAATTGTTCAAGTTCCAAATTCAATGCTTGACAAAAAAAAAAAAAAATCACTAAATTACATTTTCTTCCTTTTTGTTTTTAATCACAAAATAGAATCAAAACTAAGAAAATGTAAGAAATTGTGGTAGATATCTACACTAACAGGGATGTCCTTGCATCATACTTTCATAGTTGAAAAATATGGGTATCTTGCTCATAAGGTCATTACTAAAGAAATGATTACTAATGTCATTGGATGGAAAAAAAAAATGAGCTTCTTTCCATAAAGTCATTGATAAAACAACAACTATTGAATATCTTTATCTTTTCATTGTTTTCTTCTTCCTTCTTAATCACTCATCCTTTCTTATTTTCTGCTTTGCATCCTTCTTCTCCCACTTTGTAATCCACACCTATCCAATTGAAACTATAAGAAACTCCTTAGATTTGTGCTCAACTTTACCATCTTATTTATTTGATTCACTTTAATTACCCATTTCCATCATGTCCTTATCATTTGTTATGATTTATCCACCTTTGGGAAATGTTGAAAATATTACCTAGTGGGCCTTATTGTCTCAAATTGCTTCCTCTCAATGGTACTTCTTACCTTCCCATCTTCCCCCTACTTCATCATTACCACTATTTCAAAAAACTAAACCATTCCTCTCTTCTTGAGAATATCCTCATTGTACTTTCTTTTTATTGCATCTACTCCTCCATTGCGTCTTTACTCTTGTGTATTATCTCTACTTGCTACAAGTGATTCATCTTTTCTCTAGTATGTTCCACTTTATTTTTTGTTACACATTATGCTTCATTGACAGAAATGTCACCACACACAACATTATGGAAATCAAACATTATCATATGCCTCTATTCGACTTACACATATGCAATAACAACATCTCCTTGAAACTCCACTATTGCAAGAATGATTCTCTTCTACAACATCGTCTTCTATTGCAACACCACTCACTACTACAATATTTCTCATTTGCAAGTTTGTTTCTACTCTTGAGTTTGTTGTTAAAAATCCTTTCCCTCAATATTTTCCTTGCATTCTTCTACTAGAAATATTTTTTGTGTACTCTCCCTTTTCATGCTATCATGACATGCGCTTTGCGCACACTTTGCTTATTAGTTTCCTCAACTACATGCACCCCACTTTCACAATCAATGCTCTTTGCAACCAGATTTAGAATATTTTATTTTTATTTTTCTTTCTCTTCTCATGTCTTGTTCTTATTCTCTATATCCATCTACACCTTCTCAAGTATAAATAACCTCTCATGAAAACTTTACAAAACTTACGGTGGGTGCACAAAGTTGTTTCCTTGTTTTAGTGCAACTAGAATGAGCACTAGTTGTGAATTACAAGAACACGTGTGAGCTCTAGGCACATGCAAAAAATCTTGTTTAAATAGCTTCAACCTTTATTAAAGCTCCATGTAGGAAATTGCCCCATGGAAACTTGGTTCATTGTCAAATTTTCAAATGAAAACAACATATACAAGTGAAAAACACATGCATGTTTCATTGTGTAAAAATTAAAAAAAATAGCATGACCCTTTTATCCATTTTCTCCTAATCCCATGATACTTTCCTTCTATTTATTTTCACCAAACTTGAGAGTGTTATTGCTAATTAGACCTAATATTAGTGACGAAAAGTAAGAGGGAAGTTGGAATCATATAGGAGATCTTATTTCTAGGCGGTTTTTATTTGAAATCCATATTTTTATTAAATTATATAAATTTACATAATTTTTAAAAATATGTTTTATTGTTTAAATGTAACTTTTATTATGCCAGTATGGTGCAAAACCTTGATCCAAAACTGAAACCCTAGCCCCCCACAAGACCTATACATAAAAATTAATTAATGTTTAGATGAACTTAAAAATCCAATTCATGAATTTAGGATCACTAAAGAGATATTTCATCTTTCATTGGTCACTTTGCCTAATAGTATTGTTGCTTCCATTGGCCATTTTTATGACCAATTATTTGATATATTCAAATATAGGGATAGTATTAGAGAGTACTACTCAAACGATATTATTAAGGAAGGGGTAAAAAAATTGCATATAACCAAAGAGATGATTGTTCAATTGTTTATTGATCTTAGAACCAACCGACCTCCTTATATAATAAAGTGGTGTCTTTGCATGGAATGGTGCATATTCCATCCTTTTAAAGGCCACTTGATGGATAGGTGTTTAATGGTATGTGATAAAAACCCTTTCAATAATAGGGTTGTTTCAATGTATTTTATTTGTAAATTATGGGCCAAGTTTTTTATGGGCTTCCGTGTCACTTATTTTGACTCTAAAGAGTTCCATGGGTTTGGTATTCTCTCTACTCACAATCGAGCAAAGGAAAGGCACAACCCACTGAGAGGGATATCCACTCCTAGGCATATGCCTAACCCTCCTACGACCATCTTAGCTCAAAGACATAATTCCTGAGACCAGTACCAGGATATCATTCCTAACACATATTTTACTTCAATATAGCCTATTTATCCAAATATACTATAATATTGAGCTATCCTCGGATAATTTTATACCACTAGATGTAGGGCCTTCAAAACTTTCCAATTTTAGACTAGGCATGACATCTGGATAGGCTAGCAATTATGGTTGCAATCTAATTTATCTGTGTCATTTCTCTCATTATGGGAATATTTGTTATGGATTGATAAAATCTTAGATATACATGATAGTTTCTCAAACAAGGTTAGTGTAGAATATTTTTTTTATATTTTCATTTATTATTTATATACTTTACAATTGAAAAATATTTTTTAAACATAACTATAAATTATTGTTGATCCTAAAATGTGTCAAGCCTTTTGTTAATTCTCTCTTGTAAATTCATTTTCTATACTTGTAAATTTTCACAATTGTCGTAGGTTCACAACACATCTTTTTACTAGTCCAAAGTTCCACGACCTGAAAATACACCCTCACATTCTTTCGCCTTCATTTTGCACCTATACTTAGAATTTTTCCGAAACACTTCACTGTGGGTCAGAGGAATTTTTTGGAATCACTTGTATATAACTACGACTCCTCCATCCGACCGATTCCTCATACTTACTAAATTTTGTAAAATTTCACTATGCTCCACGGGACATCATATTTCCTCTCCACCATACCCACCGACCCACTTGTTGGACATATTGTCATTGATGTCAACAGTCGATGATGCATATGAAGCTCATAAGGGAAAGCACAGTGCTGAAATGTGATCGGGATCGAAATACTCATAGGAAAAACTAGGACTGTTGGATACGCAACCGCTAGATCAAGGGCAGGGATTGATTGCGGAGCGTGAAGGGAGAATTAAAGTACAAGCTATTTCCAATCCCGCAATTAGTCTAGATCATAAGATCTCATCGATTCAAAGATTGATGACTATGGTTGATCCACCAAATGATCAAATTAAGTCATGACCGTTGGATACACAAGCGCTAGATCAAGGGCAGGGATTGATTTCAGAGCACAAAGGGAGAATTAAACTACACATTATTTCCAATCTCGCAATTAGTCTAGACCGTCAGATCTCATCAATTCAAATATCGATGACTTTGGTTGATCCACCAACAATTGCACAACTTTAATTTTGAAGTTTGGGTGATGAACTAAACCACACACAAGTTATGGTTCCACAATCCACATCGACCATTGGATCAAGTTAAGTGGAAGGATAGGATAATAAAATACGAATATCGGACCCCCGAAGTCCCGAAGTAAATGAGGACCTTCCGATATGAAGAACACTTCGGGAGATATAAGGACTGTTAGATCATGTTTAGTGGAAGGATAGAGTAAGCCACAAATGTCCCAAAATAGATGCAAGCTATCTAATCTGAGGAAACACTTTGGGATATATCATGATCATCGTATCGAGGAAAGTAAAAGGATAGGATAAGTAAGGCCAAAGGCCTGAGATCCCGAATAATCGAATTCTCGACAACCGTTGGATCATGTTAAGCCTTTTTAGGTTAAATAATTACCATTGGATGAAGTTAAGTTACTCGAGGTTTACACTTCGGGGAATCTCACTTCGGGAGAATTGGGAAGTGGAGAAATTGAATTACCCAAAGTCCCAAAGGTCGAAGTCTCGAAGTGGGCATGAGTCATCATTCAGAGGAACACTTCGGGAAGTATACTAACCGTTAGATCAAGGAGAAGAACATGTGCCACATGAAGAGAGCTACGTCGGCAAGGACACATGGCATAATCAAATGATGACAAGTGTCAAGGTATCATAGGTACTTTAGGCATATGTAAGCCATGAATATAAGTGAAACGTTGCAGCCACTCAGTCAGTTCCATGTCAACAAGTGATATCAGCAAGTTATGTCACTCCAGGAGTTTTCACTTTGACAGTTTCACCACCAGCAAACACATGAAGTCCCGAAGATCAAAGTCCCAAAGTGGACATGATTCGTCCGATATGAAGAACACTTCGGGATCATTCTCGACTGTTGATATAGTACAATGGAAGGATAGCATAAGTGGAAGTGTCAACCGACAACAAAAGGTATCCACTGCTTTATGACTTATTTGGCAGGTGATCACTCGGGAGGAAATTGGATCAATTATCATCCGAACCCCTGAAGCCCCGAACTCCTGAAATAAACGTGAACCGTTCACTCACCTGTACATTAATTCATGATCGTCGATTTGTTCGAAACCTATGGATAAGCCAGGATTGTCCTACTAACGGAAGAATGAATGTTGACCATCTGATTTGTTCTGGTTTAATCTGATTCAGGAGATTTGAAAGGTTGCAAAGGCCTAACGTCCTGAAGGACGAAGTAGCGAAGAACACGGTCCCAACACTGGACATATGGGGGATAAAAGGAAAAGGGAGAAATAAGAGACAATGTTTAAATTAATAAGATTGTGGTTCTGCGCCTGTGGTCACATGTAAATGGGTTGAAGGAATTGCCTCTGCAGAACTCGGTTTCTGCAATATTTGCAGAGATATGGATTCAAGTTAAAAAGAAATCAATCCATACTTGCGATCGATTTATGAAAAATAGGTCAGATGGTTGTTAAAATGATGTGTGGTTATGAAAATTCATGTTAATGGCTGTGTTACTTAAAACAAGGGGTATGTAATATTAAATGAACAAACATGTTGTTTATGAAGAGTTGTGTTGAAAAGTTTAAAGGCTTATAAATATGTTGAGATGTGAATTAGAAAGAATGTATGTTAATGTCTTATTGAATATCAAGAATAGAAGGAGATAGAGAAATAGTTATGCAATCCAATGTTTAATATAGAAGACCATTATTGGACTGCATATCCTATTTCTAGATTGATGAAATTAAGGGTGGTTGGGTGGTGCAAGGGCATGTTGGATCCTATAGGGGAGTAGGTGCTTCCTTGTTAGTTGTAGTTGACTAGATAAGGGGTTGTAACCTCCTACCAGTTGGAGCTGGTGAACAAGGGTGTGGGTGCATCCTGATCAGTGGGTGTTGATCTAAAAAGGAAGAACATCTTCTTTCTATGTAACTTGTAAAATATAATTTTGTAGTTAATAGAAAAGTGTTTGTGGTTTTTCCAATTGGGTTCCACAATAAATATTGTGTTAAAATATTGATTGCATTAACAAAAGAAGAAATTGATAAAATTATTCTATCACTGATTCACGCCCCCCCCTCTCAGTGTAAGGATATGGTCCTTCAATTGTTATCAGAGGAGGTCTCTTCACTAAAGGTTTTAATCACTTGAAGAGAAATATACATCGGGATGGATCAGTAGTTGAAGATGTCATCAAAAGTCCCCCTATTTGATGGTGAAGACTATGTTTTCTAGAGTGTTATAATGAAAATCTATCTGATCTCCATTGGGATGGAAGTATGGACATTAGTTGAAAAAGGATATGATGTTCCAAAAGTCACTCCCACAGAAGCATAATAAAAGATGAAATTTTAGGAACATGCAAAGGATTTAAACACACTACAAGCTCGACTGAGTAAGAATATCCTTACTAAAGTACTAAACTGTAAAACTACAAAACAATTCTGGGATAAATTGGAAACTATATATGCAGGATATTCCAAGGTAAAGAGGGCCAAACTTCAGATTCTCAAAGTACAATATGAAGGTCTAAAAATGAAGGATGAAGAAAATATCTCAGAGTACTTCGAAAGAGTTGATAATATTGTTAATGCAATCAGAGGTTTGGGAGTAGAAGTGTCAGACAATGAGTTAGTTGAAAATATACTAAGAACACTTCTTATGCTGTATAATACTAAAGTGTCCACTCTTGAATATCGAGAAAATATAGATAAACTCACCATGGATGAATTGTATGGAATCCTCATAGCCTATGAGTTAATATTAGGTCATGGGAGCCTCCCAAAAGGAGAGGCATCTTTCAAGGTGCTCAAGAAAACAAAAAATCAGAAGCAAAAACATCAACCTAGCCATCATGAAGAATCTGATGTAGAATAAGCCAATTTTATTAAAAAACTTCAGAAAGGATCAGGGAGGTACAAAGGCAAGCTTCTTTTCAAATGTTTTAACTGTGGAAAGGTTGGACAATTTGCTTCCAAGTGTCCCTATCCCAAGGAGGACCCTGAAGATGAAGAAGACATAAATAAACAATACAAGAAGAAGGGAAAACCCAACTACAAGAAAAAGTTTTACAAAGGGAAAAATAATTTTTACTCAAAAGAAGAAAACAACAGTTCATCAGAGTCTAGTGACAGTGATGATGATGAAGTCCTTTTTCTTGGTATTGAAGAGCCTAATGAGCTAGAATAAATTGAGCACGAGGAAGATTCAGAAGATGAAGCAAAGGTTAATATGGAAGAAGAACTTGGCAGTGCCTTGGATGAATTAAGAAGATACAAAAATAGTATAGATAGTTGAAAAGTTTTGTAGTTGAACAAAAGGAAAAACATGAACAGAAAGAAAAAGAGATGGAGAAACTCATGAGCAACCTGAAAAAACAAATCCTAGAGGAAAATAGGATGGAATAAAGTCTGGAAAAGTCTCTTAAAGATAGACAAATAACTTGTGATAGAATTTAGGAATAATTAGTTCATCTAAGAAAATAACTTGATGCAAAACTAATTCAAACAAGATATGAAAATAGCTCTAAAATATTAGATAAGATTATTACCACACAAAGGGATTCAAGTAACAAAAATGGAGTAGGTTATTCTCAAGAAGAAAACCAATTTAACTCAAAATATCATGCAACTTCTCTCCTCAATACATTCAAGAAGAAAGATGAAGAAAAGACAAGCAATGATCAGAACTCCAAAGGAATACTTCTACCTATCAAGAAGGAATATAAGACAACACCAAAGAAGGTTTATCAAAATAGGTATCCTCACATTTTCTTTGGTTATTTCTTTGCATGCTCTAATTTCAGACACAAAGATATGAATTGTAGAGAATATGGAAGGAAAAACTTGAGGGTTAAGAACTATAACCTTAAAGATAACCAAACAATAAATCAAGTTAAAAGCATAAATTATAACTCCTTTGCACCTCTACAAGAAGGGAACCTAGAATGCTTCACATGTCATAATTATGGACATAAAGCCAGTAGTTGCAGATTAATGGAAGTCTCAGAAAAACCAAAGTTCATTAGAGAGCAAAAGAAGCTTTGGAAAGAAAAAACATCAAAAGAGGGATGTCTTTTTTCCTTGAAATCCCAAGATAAAGAAGATCTCTAGTATGTTGACAGTGGGTGCTCAAAACATATGACAGGAAACAAGGACAAGTTTTTTAACTTAAAGAAACAAAAGGGTAAGTTACATTTGGCGATAATGCTTCAGGTAACATACTTAGGAAATGCACCGTGAGTTTGGGAAAAGACAAATCCAAGGATGTGTTGCTTGTTGAAAAACTGAAACCTAGCCTATTAAGTGTCAGCCAAACCTGTGATCAAGGACACATTTGCATCTTTGATTCCCATAAATGTGAGATTAGGAGAGAAGACTCAGGCAAATTGGTTGGTACTGCTCCTAGAACTCGCGAGAATGTATATATACTAAATACAAAATTGAATGAGGAGTTTCATATAAATTTAGTAGATGAAATTTGGCTATGTCATAGAAGGTTGGGGCACATTAACTTTGAAAATTTAGTGAAAGTCATCAATCTTGGGGTAGTAAGAAACTTTCCAAAGATCACAAAGCCCTCAAATCCTATATGTAGACACTGTCAACTAGGGAAGAAAACTAGAATAAGGTTCAAAACAAAAGATTACTCAACCTCAAAACCTTTAGAGCCTGTTCACACCAACCTCTGTGGACCTAAAAGGACCAAGAGTTTGCAAGGAGAGTCCTACTTTATGTTGTTCATTGATGATTTTACTAGAATGAGCTGGGTATGTTTTCTCAAGGAAAAATCAGAAGCACTTAACAACTTCAAATCTTTTAAGACCCTTGTTGAAAATGAAAAAGAGACAAAAATCAAATGTCTTAGATTAGACAATGGTGGTGAGCTCACCTCAAAAGATTTTGATCTCTTCTGTGAAACCCATGGAATAAAAAGACAATTCTCTGATGCTAGAACACCTCAGCAAAATGGGATTGATGAGAGAAGGAATAGAACAATCCAGGAGGCTGCAAGGGCTATGTTGAATGAAGAAAAATTATCTGATGGATATTGGAGGGAAGTTGTAAGCGCAACAACATACATATTGAACAGAGATCAGCTCAGTATTAATAGTAATAAGAATCCTTATGAACTATGGTTTGGGAGAGCTCCTTCGGTAAAATACTTCAAGGTCTTTGGAAGTAAGTGTTACATCAAAAGGCTTGATGAGAATCTCGGAAAATTTGATGCTAGAATTGATGAAGGAATCCTTCTTGTAGAAATTTCGATACAAATTAATGCATTCCTGCGATTCTCCCGATCTAACAATTTCTGCCACTTGTTAAATACATAATCGCTTCTACTATTATTATTGTGGAAGCAATTAAACCACAATCACAACCACAATGCACAAAGTGAAATATCAATAACACACAACACATAAGTTTTACCGGGAAACCGTAAAGCTAAAAACCCCACTATCATATATTATGTATATCATGAATCATGAAACAATATCATACAAAAATCTAATCCAAGAGCTCTCAGTACAATACAATCGTCTCAAACTCTCATACACAAATTAGAAAATACATGCGCCAATTCCTGTGTCTAGACAACCTGCCTCTTCTGCACAAACTCTGCAATCCGAATTCTCACAATGAATCGAATGAATACAATTTCCTTGTTTGCACATGCTCATAAGAATATTCATTGCATGTGTGAACAAATCACAACTGATAGCCAAACTGTTCCTTTCACTTGTTATCTCAACTGGATCTCCAATGTAACTGACATGCATGTAGTTAATCGTGGCGAATCTTCAGTTGCATGTGAGTTCACTGATTAACTGAACTCTCACTAGTGCATGTTTAGTTACAACTGGTACAACTGATATTAACTCACTTAACTACACTTATAATTCTGTTACAATTCCAAATCACTCAGTTATGAATGAGATAATAGATTAATATTTATTGTCTAATTTAATTAAGGGAAAAGTAAATTAGACACATGTTTCTTGTTGACTTTTCAACACTTCTTGGACACGATTCTACCAAGAAAGCATACAGATGCTACAATCTTAGATTACATGAGATTGTTGAGAGTGAAAATGTCAAGTCGGATGATTTAAAAACAACAAGGATTAGAAATCAAGAGACCATACTTGACAATGAAGATGAATATGATGATCAATCAGTTGGTACACAAGCAGACGAAGTAGAAGAGAATAAAGAAGAAAATGAATATATACAAGATGATGATATGGATACTAGTGAAGATGAGGAAGATATTCGAGAAGAAGAGATAAGAGAATAATCCCCAAGAATAGACACAAGACACCCTCAAGAATAAATCAAAAGAATCATCCCGAAGAATTGATTGTTGGAAATAAAAGCAATGGAGTGCAGCCAAGAATACAATTGTTGTATCAGACATAAATAACACTTTTGTCACATATTGAGCCTAGCTCAATTAAAGAGGCATGCAAAGATGAGAATTGGGTCAATGCTATGAATGAAGAATTGGACTAGATTGAAAAAAATCAAACTTGGGAACTAGTTCCAAGACAAAAAAATAAGAATGTCATTGGAACTAAATGGGTGTATAAAAACAAAGTGAATGAGAATGGGCAAGTAATCATGAACAAAGATAGATTGGTATGTAAAGGTTATGCTTAGGTTTAAGGGGTAGACTTTGAAGAAACCTTTGCACCTGTGGCCAGATTAGAGGTAATTAGGATGTTCTTAGCCTTTTCCAGCTACAAAAAATTGAAAGTATACCAGATGGATGTCAAGTCAACATTTCCCAATGGAAACTTAAAATAGGAAGTCTCTCTCTCTCTCTCTCTATATATATATATATTAAGTAAAAGAGGGGGAGAATCCTTCTATTCAATCCATGAAAAAAGTACAAAGTGATACATCGAATTGCTGATGGGAGAAGACCCCCCAGAAAGAGAACAGGGGATCACTTGAAACTAGCCTATGCTAAAAGAGAGCCCCATAGAGTGCATGGGAAAAGCAAGATGAAAACATTACAATATAAAGAGAAAGGGTCGGATCATTGTGTTGGCCGGTGAGGATCCTTTCTACCTTTTTTCTTACGAACATCAATCCAACCAGAGGAGATGATAGGCTCAACAACTTTTACCACCAAAGCGAGATGGTCTGAGGAAGTGCCATAATCTTGAGCTGTTGAATCCAAGGGTGCTTCTTTGTCGCTGTCTAAGTTGTCTGATTCATGAGGACGCTTCTAAGTCCCTAGGAGCGGGGCTATGATCATGATTGTGTCAATTTTTTCCCCCTTTTCGAGAGGTGGGTGCAAGGACTTAATTGCGGGAGTTGGAATCATGACTTCTGAATCTTTAGAATTTTGTGCCGAGGCCGTAGGCTGGTGTTTTGGGTCGACAGTTGGCTGTTGAGCGAAAGTTGAGGCCTGCAAAGGAATTGAGGAAGGAAAATGAGTTGGAACGTCTTTGTGATGTTGTTTGTTTTCGGAGGAAGGGTTCGGGCATCTTTTGTGAGATTTTGGTCATTGCCAACCATTGGCTCTTTTCCGTGCTCTAGTGGTTGAGGAAGGGATTGGGGATAGAGGACAAGTTGCCTAGAGGTGCCATGTTTGCTGACAGGAGCGACATCTGAAGGCGGTGTTCTCATAATAAACCATTTGTGTGAAAGGATCTCCCTCATCCCAATCTATAAGAATCCTATCCGAAAGCCCTTGACTGAGGTCAATTTCAACGCATATGCGGGCGAAAGTGATGAAGCCTTTCGCTATCATGTGTGTGTTTGTCTTGATAAATCTACCCAACGCATTTCCCAAGGTGGGTAAAAAAGATGAAGAATAGAAATGCAAGGGTAGATTGGGTAGTCTTACCCAGACCGGTGTAGTCATGGCTGTCATGGTCAATGGATTGAAGTTGGGGAACCATCTCTGCATGGAGAGACCAGATCTGCCCCAGAACCAAGGACCTTTCTCTAGCACGTGTTGACATTCGACTTCTATGGAGAAGTTGACAATGAAGAACCCCTTGGAGCAGAAGAACAACTCATGACCTGCCGACCAGGTCTTGTTAACCCATTCCCTTAGCGCAGAGGCCGAGGGCCAAAGTCTGTTGAAGCGACAAATGAGGGCTTTTGCCTGGTAGAAAAAGGCATAGCCATAGACTTGTGGATCTTTGACTTCTGTTGTTGGAGGTTTTGCGCACTAATCCATAATGAAGGTAGATCCAAAGGGCTCCTTTACTTTTGAAGTTTCAACCTTGAACCCCGAAGGAGCGGAAGTCATTGATTTCACGACATGCTTGTAAGAGCTTGGATGAGTGACTGAAGGCGCTCCTCCATGCAAATGAGAAGTGAGAGAAATGGTTGTGTTTTTTAGATTCCCATAGTCCTGTAGCAGATACCCATGCCCAAGTTGTCTTCCTTCGAATATTAGTTGTTGGTACCCAGGCAGAGTACCTGTAGCCTGATGGATTTGGGTTTTGAGTTAAAAAATGGAGTCTGAGTCTTGAGCCTACAAGTAGAGAGAAGATATGGCAATGGTCTTTACAAAAAGAGGGAAGCCTGCCACAATCTCAGAGCTAGCCTTGCCGTGATATTCAGAATGAAACCTCGCTCTTGCATTACTCTTAACTAGATTCCTATACCAGAGCGAAGGAGGAAAATCCCCCAAGAGACAAAGATCCCTAAGGTCTCTGGTAGTTGAATGGATTTTGAACTTTAGATCAAGGCGGCGGAGGAAACTAGGGTTTAGAACTTGCCACAACCATAGTCTATTCTCAGCATTGATTTGGGCCCAAATAGTTGGTTCTCTCTCACCAGAGAACGAATTGGAGCCTCCCTCCTCGGTTGCGACTGTCCATCGAAGTTTTTCTTCCTCCATCTAAGGTGAAAGAATAGATGTAAAAATGGTCACAAAGGTGTCTCTCGATATCCCCTTGAGAAACCCTTCTTCTAGAAGGGGTTGCATAACCAACCACTTTCTCGTTTGTTCCTACGTTAGGGTTTCCTCTGCACCGACCGCTAACCTTCTCGATGAGATGAATCATTTCTTCCATCCTGGTGCTGGAAGCACGATGGAGACTCCATCTATGGGGACTGGCTATGTTTTTGTTTCGGGATCCTTCTCTGTGGGTTGTTGTTGGTTCATCTCAGCCCTGCAAAGGTCTATCATCTCCTTCTCCAAGTTAGGGTTCCAAGTACGACTACCAACTGACCTCATAGTTGACTCAAGCATATTAACTCCTTAATCAATTTGTAGAACCTATTCCAAATGTACCAAGAGGAAGTCTATATTAAGAAACCAGAAGGATTTCAATTAACTAACAAAGGAGACTATGTTTGTAAACTAAAGAAAGCACTCTATGGGCTAAAACAAGCACCCAGAGCACGGTATGCAAGGCTAGATTCTTATTTACAAGAACAAGGCCTCAAAAGAGGATCGGAAGATATCAATCTTTATTGTAAAATTGTTGGTGATAGTATGATTATTGTGGAAGTATATTATGTTTATATTATAATTGGCAGTGATGATGAAAAAATGAGTAAGGACTTTGCTAGGAGGATGCAGCAAGAATTTGAGATGTCCTTTCTTGGTGAACTGAATCTCTTTCTAGGATTACAAATAGTACAATCCAAAAGGGGATTATTTATCCATCATTCCAAGTATGTTAAATATATACTTAATAAATTCTAGTTAGAATATTGAAAACATGTTTGTACACCTATGACAGTTGGATGCAAACTAAGAAAGGAAGATGAGTCCAAAGTTGTAGATCCAAAACACTACAGATCAATGATTGGGAGTTTACTCTATGTAACAACTTCTAGACCTGATGTCAAGCAAGCTGTTGGAATGGTGGCTAGATTCCAAGCTGCACCAAAAGAGAGCCATGTTCAAGCTATGAAAAGAATCTTTAGGTTTTTAAAAGGAACCATAGATCTTGATTTGTGGTACCCTAGAAAGGATTCATTCTCTTTAAAGGCTTCTTCAGATGTAGATTGGGCAGGTTGTGTAGATGACAATAACGTACAATTGGAGGATAATTCTTCTTGGGAGAATCATTGGTAACTTGGATAAGCAAGAAACAATCCTCAATTTCTATGTCTACCACTGAAGCTGAGTATATTGTAGCAACATAATGATGCACACAAGTAGAATGGATGAAACAAACCTTACAAGACATCAAAATAATGTTTGAAGAACCCACTACTATCTACTTTGATAATACAAGTGATATAAGTCTCTCCAAGAACCATGTCCAACACTCCAAATCAAAACACATTCCAATAAAATAGCACTATCTACGAGATCAGGCTGAAAATAAGAACATTAAATTGGAATATGTCCCAACACAAGAACAAGTTGCAGATATTTTCAGTAAACCATTAAGCATAGATGTATTTGAATATCTCAAGAAAATATTGGGAGTATTCCCTCTTCCAATCTAATATCTCAAGAAAATAATGCATCAATTGGCATCAATTCAGGGGGAGACAACGATCAAAGTTAGGAGGAGCCATTCAATTATGACAGGAAAAGTATGATTGCAGGAGGAGTTACCTGAGTTCAGATTCTGGTCAATAACATACAAACAAACAGAGCTTTACCATAGGAGGAGAAACCCTTTTCCATTGTTGTCAAAGGGGGAGAGTTACTTCATAAATAAAAGCATCATCACAGGGGAAGTTTGTATGAAGTTAGAGTTTTTCCCTCAATGACAAAGGGGAAGATTGTTGGAGATATTGTCATTGATGTCAAAAATCGATGATGCATATGAAGCTCGGAAAGGAAATCACAGTGCAGAAACGTGATCAGGATCGAAATCCCCATAGGAAAAACCAAGATCGTTAAATATGCAAGTGCCAGATCAAGGACAATGATTGATTGCAGAGTGCGAAGGGAGAATTAAACTACACGTTATTTCCAATCCCACAATTAGTCTAGATCGTCATATCTCATCGACTCAAAGATTGACGACTATGGTTGATCCACCAAACGATCAGATTCAGTCATGACCGTTGGATACGCAAGCTCCATATCAAGGGAAGGGATTGATTGTGAAGTGAGAAGGGAGAATTAAACTACATGTTATTTAAAATCCCATAATTATTCTAGACCGTAAGATCTCATTGATTCAAAGATCGATGATTGTGTTTGATCCACCAATAATCACATAAATTTAACTAAAAAGTTTGGGTGACGAACTAAAATACACGCAAGTTACGTTTCTGCAATCCACATCAACCGTTGGATCAAGTTAAGTGGAAGGATATGATAAGAAAAGACGAATACCGAAGCCCCAAAGTCCCGAAGTAAATGATGATTGTTTGATCTTAAGAACACTTTGGGAGATATGAAGACCGTCAGATCATGTTTAGTGGAAAGAAAGGGTAAGCCACAAATGTCCTGAAATAGGAACAAGCCGTCTGATCTTAGGAAACACTTCATGAGATATCTTGATTGTCAGATTGAGGAGAGTGGAAGGATAGGATAAGCAAGGCCAAAGGCCTGAGGTACTGAATATCTAAATTCTTGAAAACCGTTGGATCGTGTTAAGACTTTTCATGTTAAAGAATTACCATTGGATGAAGTCAAGTTACTCGAGTTTTACACTTCGAGGAATCTCACTTCGAGAGAATTGGGCAGTGGAGAAATTGAATTACTCAAAGTCCTGAAGGCCAAAGTCTCGAAGTGGACATGAGTTGTTCATTCATAGGAACACTTCGGGAAGTATCCTGACCATTAGATCAAGGATAATAACACGTGACACATGAATATATCTATGTCAGCAAGGACATGTGGCGTAATCAGATGATGACAAGTGTCGAGGTCTCATAGGTACTTTAGGCATACGTAAACCACGAATATAAGTGAAATGTGGTATCCACTCATTAAGTTCCACGTCAACAAGTGACGTCAGCAAGTTACGTCACTCTGGGAGTTTTCTCTTCAGGAGTTTCACCACCAACAAACACCCAAAGTCCTGAAGACCGAGGTCTCGAAGTGGATATGATTCGTCTGATATGAAGAACACTTTGGGAGAGTTCTCGATCACTGATCTAGTACAGTGGAAGGATAGCGTAAGTGGAAGTGTAAACCGACAACAAAAGGTCCCCACCACTTTATGACTTATTCAACAGGTGATCACTCTGGAGGAAATTGAAGGAATGATTATCCAAACCCCCGAATCCCCGAACTCTTGAAATAAACGTCAATCGTTCACTCACCTGTATATTAAGTCATGATCGTCGATTTGTTCGAAACCTTTGGACAAGCCAAGATCGTCTGACTAACGAAAGAATGAATGTTGATCGTTCGATTTGTTTCGATGGAATCTAATTCGGGAGATTTGAAAGGTTGCAAAGGCCTGACGTCCTGAATGATGAACTACCGAAGAACACGTTCCCAACACTAAACATATGGTGGCTAAAAGGAAAAGGGAAAAATAAGAGAGAGTGCTTAAATTAGTAAGCCCGTGGTTCTGCGCATGTGGTCACATGTAAATGGGTTGAAGGAAGTGCCTCTGTAGAAATCAGTTTCTACAATATTTGCATAGATATGGAATCAATTTAAAAAGAAATCAATCCATACCTATGATCGATTTATGAAAAAGAGGTTAGATGGTTTTTAAAATGATGTGTGGTTATGAAAAGTCATGTTAATGACTGTGTTACTTAAAACAAGGGGTATGTAATATTAAATAAACATACATGTTGTTTATGAAGAGTTGTGTTGAAAAGTTTAAAGGCTTATAAATATTTTGAGATGTGAATTAGAAAGCATGTCTATCAATGTCTTATTGAAGATAAAGAATAGAAGGAGACAAATAAACAGTTATGCAATCCAGTGTTTAATATAGAAGACCATTTTGGACTGCATATCCTATTTCCAGATTGATGAAATTAAGGGTGGTTGGGTGGTGCAAAGGTAGGTTGGAGCCTGCAGGGGAGTAGGTTCTTCCTTGTCAGTTGTAGCTGACTAAATAGGGGTTTGTAACCTCCTACCAGTTGGAGTTGGTGAACAAGGGTGTGGGTGCACCCTGATCAGTGGGTGTTGATCTAAAAAGGAAGAACATCTTCCTTCTATGTAATTTGCAAAACAAAATTTTGCAGTTAATAGAAAAGTGTTTGTGGTTTTTCCAATTAGGTTCCATGATAAATATTGTGTTAAAATATTGATTGCATTAACAAAAGAAAAAAATTGATAAAATTATTCTATCACTGATTCACCCCCCCCCCCTCTCAGTGACAGGATCTGGTCCTTCACCACTGTTGAGGAAAAGATATGAAATGATATTACTCAAAAAAATTCAGATCCTGCTTGGCTAAAGAAAGATAGAAGTAAATACACAAAGAATGATATTCACCCTATGTTTATAGCCATCAAAATTGATATCCTAATTCACGAGTATTGTTTACCAGTGCTTAGGCTATTTTTTTTATAAATAAAAGCTTGCTGAAAAAATCATTATTTATGTAATTTTCTGAACATATCAAATGTTGAAATAATTATAGAGATAGAAGTAAATACACAAAGTCAATAATCAAAACAGTTGAGACATAAATCAATCCTTTATTTCATTCCAATTCATCAAAGAATCGTTCTCTTTACAAAATTTCCTGAGGAAGTTTTGGACCAAATTCAAACTTATACGTCCCCGATAAAACATAGAAAAGGACTTCTGACAGAAAATGAAAAACTAAACTTTAAAAGCTGGATCAACTTGTCACAGATTTTTTCCCATTTGACTCTGCACAATAGCCTTTTTCAGTCATGAAATATAATTCACAAATAGACAAGTCTACATAGACTATCAAAGATAGATCAACACCTCTGAAAAACAAGTGTCTGAATGATGTATTTCAACCCTGAATCTTGTTGTCTACAATAGGAACCTTCTATCATAAAAAAGAATTAGGCTTATAATGAATTAAGGAATGAATGAAAACTGAACTATCTCAACAAAAGCTCAAAGAGAAAACCTTAGTATGCTTATCCTTCTATTCTCCTCTTGTTACTCCATTTCCTTTTGCCTTTAAGAAAATTAGAATTGTTTGAAGTAGTTGAACTACTTCTTTAGTTAAGTTAACTAAAACTCAACCAACTTTTTAGTTAAGGGTGAAAGTAATAAATCATAATAAGGGTTTTTAAATAAATAATAACTAGTAGGTGGGACCCCTTGTGACTCCCTTTAGCTTTTAACAATCATAACACAACTAGTTAATCAAACAAAACATCCCTCCTTGTGAATCCCATAATCACATTCATATTTGACAATTTATCTCAATGACAATTGAAATTATTTCCAAAAATATATTACCCATATATCCAAAAAATAGTGTGTTGTCCAAAAATTCAGAAATCAATTGTTCTCAACAATTAATAAATAAAACTTAAAATCCATATTTTCCACTTTGGGAGGCAATCTTCCTTTGTTGTTGCTCTCACCTTTTGATCTCTCTGAATTTTCCTTAGGCTGTGTGGATCCTTTAGGCCTAATCTCACTGACACATGAGAGCAATCATCTCTCAAATGCATGCGAGAGGACACAGATTTATCAGATTCATTTGAGGGTGAGGAAGGGGAAACAATGGCTTTTCCTTTGTCAAGGGCATGGTGGGCCTTGGTTTTCAACCTTTTTCTTGCATGGGAAGACTGAACTGGTGAGTGGATAGGGGCATCTTGGAAAATCGAAGTGATAGACAAGGGAGAAGGTAAGGATAAGTTAGGCCAGCCACGATGTTGGGAGATTATCAGGTGGACAATCTC
Source organism: Picea engelmannii (assembly GCA_009831015.1). Lineage (NCBI taxonomy): Eukaryota > Viridiplantae > Streptophyta > Pinopsida > Pinales > Pinaceae > Picea > Picea engelmannii. The sequence continues at coordinate 152,021 of ML796302.1, read as the reverse complement.
TTGCCATCCGTCGTTCTTGGGAAATTCAGGCTATAGTGAAACATGAGGATGCACGAGGATACCAAGGGCATGTGGGGTTTGGAAGGGAGGCATTTTGGGCCTAGGATGGACCAATCCTTGCCCAATCCAGTTAAAAATCCCAGCTTGAAATAGCTGGCCTAACTCTTGCGAGTCTACATCAAAGTGTATAGAGAATCTTGGCCTTCTAGGGCCCCTGATCCAATTAACTCTCCCTCGATTACCTCTGCCATGACTACCTCTGTTGAAAAATATCATTCCTGTATGCATAATTTATTAGTAAATATTTTTTTTAACAACCATACATGAAAACTCTTTTAAAATATGAAATAAAATTTGGCTCAGCAACATATCAGACTCATTCAATCCAATCCATACAAATTGTTTTAATAGTTGTCAATGAGCAGGCGATGAACAAGGATTTTGGGATATGCGATGGGTTGTATTGAGAGAAAAAAATTTAAAATGAGGGGACAAAGATCATGGTTACTTCTCAAAGAAAACAAGCAATCAACTGTAATGTAAACCAAAGAATATGTCACTGTAATCCATCCTTGCGATCTTAAACTGTCATAATACAGAGTTTATTTTAACTGTAACTAAATTTTAGGAACAAGGAGTGGATAATGAATATGGGAATGCGTGGGGATTGTAATTAGGTAAAAGTGAAATAATGGTAGGGGAAAAGAGCAGACATTGTTCGAAAAATTAATTAAATGATCCATAAAACAATTATGCATTCAAAACCACTATCCCAACATTAATTAAACAATTATTGTGGCCAATTAACCAATATTGTGTGTTAAAAATTGTTCACTGTCCACGTTTAAATATTCAACCCTTTAAATTAACACAGTGTCATCATACTCAAAATCAATATGACCTTCAAACATCTTGTATAAAGAATTATGTTTCCTCTCATTTCTTCCATTTTATATTTAAACAAAAATACATTGAACACATAGTCGTTTGTTTCAACTTAGTTCAACATCAAAACCTTAGCCACTGTCCATAAATTAATTCCTAAAATCAAACGCAGACACAACCTCTTTCAAAACGTGCCTCATTCCATTCCTTTAACCAATTCAACAATTAAATTGCAACGAAGCCATACTGTTATAAAAGCGTGCCCATCTCTGATGGTGCAATAAGACGATTTGATGCACGATATAAATCATACACAATAGCCAGCCAAGCCACAATTATCAATCTCTAAATTGGAATAATCCCGATCGGGAAATTTAAACACACAGTAACAACAACCATCACTTCAACGTATACCATGTTGTAGGAAACACACAGACCAACGCATAACACAAAGAAGCATTTATGTGACTGTACATGTCCAATTAAAACATAATGTCGAGTTATCAATCCAATTGTTATAACAAAAGGGGGCAACGACTATATGCCCATTTACAATTTCTCAAATCAACCAGTTAAACCATGCTGAGCTATCGAATCAATTGTCACAATAAAAGAATACATTGACTATATACCAATAACCATTTCCAATTTCAACCGTGTAATCAACCCGATCAACAAAGACGAGCCAATAATCAAAACCACTGTCAACTCTATTCTACCAACTTATGGAAGTCAACAAGATATCCAAAAAGGTGTAACTGGTTCAACTTATCAAAATCCAGCTCTGAATAACCAAAGGTTCGCTCAATGTAACCAACATAGGGGGACTGGAGGTCGACCTTGTCGACAGTAGCTGTGAAACCCTTGAGACAACAAGGTGGAACCACATGCATTATAACCTTTATCTTGTATGATAGGGTGACAGTTCATCCCCAGGTGAGAGAGACTATGAATAGAGGAGAAGAGGTCCCTTACTGGCCAGTAAACAACACTGAGAACACGCAAGGCATAACCCTCATGGTTTTTCCCCAAAAGCTGAATAATGTTGATATAAATGCAGATATCAGGTGATAACAACCAACCCTAAAGCAAGCCTCTTGGCATAATATCCACCATAATCAACTACACAGATACCAATAGCATAAAACGAGCCCACGACCAGGTGGAGAACGACATGCAGTGACCCAAAGGTGGTTCAAAAATTACACAGTAAGCCCATAACAACAAAAACAATCGGGTGTTTAAAAATACTGGGAGGAGACGGCCAGTGAATCCGGACAGAATGAAAACCCTCCAAAAAAAACCCATAGAGACCACAAAGAGCCATCATGACTTCCTTCACACAGAATAGTCAATGAAATCGTGACTTCAACCATCCAATTTTCCAATTTCAACGAATAACACACAAACAACCATTCCAGAGAAACACCATGAGTTTACACAGTTGCTAGCCTAAAGAAAAACACAGACCAATACATTACCAAGACAAAATTTATTTCATAACAGAGCGAGTTCATGGATGGGCGAAAAAACATACATGTAACCAAATGGTGTTAAAAATGCGAGCTTGGTCGAGCAGTTGCTTCCTTGCATGAATATCAAAGCTTACCCACAGTGAAAATCAAATGAACAATAGCCAAGCTAGGGTGATGGACAGTGGGAGAGGTATGGAGTGACATGTAGTAAATGCATGTCGCCTCCATCCTCTCCTCATTCAATTACATAGTGCAGGCCAACCAACCAACATTAATCCATGCCATTAACCCATTCCTTGAGACTTGCATACATTACTTGCCAAGTGTTCCACCAAATCCATACTAACTAATGTCCAAAACCATACTATAACATATATCACATGTGCCTTCATATAATTCAAATCAAATCGTGTAGCCACTAACATTGCTAGTTAAGACTAACATCAACCCCTTTTAAATTTCAATTTCTCATAGTATAGTATAGCTCCTCTTTCTTGGATTTTTTCATAGGTCCCTTTTCTATTTCTCTCATTTATTATTACTAACATGTATCTTGTGTAGGTGTAACACGTAATGGTTCAAGGCGCCAACAACAAAGGTAATAATAGTTAACATAATCCATCATGACATAGAATTTAGAGTCTAGAGAAACAAAACCAACACATAACATGCATTATCCATCTGCCATTTGTCGCAAATAGAACCAATATTTCATCATAAATCATGTAGAATCCTGTAAACAGTGTCGAACAATAGCATAAACATTAAATATGAAATTTTATTTGATCCTCCAATCTACAAGGGGGTCCCACCTACTAGTATTATATATCATTAGCTTAGTTTAAATAGTAGGCTTTAGCAATAACTTGAGGGAAAAGACTTCATTGGGATTTTTTATCATCAACAACCACTATACTTCATTACCTCCGCGGTGTCTCAACACTTGTGAAATGGTATAAATTCACCGCAAGTTTTGTTAGTTTCATAGTTCTTTCGTACATATCCCCAATCCTATCTGTCTGACTAATTCCCCATACTTAGTAGAATTTTTGAAACACTTCACCTTAGGTCCATGTTGGGTATGTGTTATATTATTTGCATGTTTGTGTGTGTGGGTGTGTCAGATACGACAACTGCATCTGATATTTTTAGCGGATTTGTAAATTAATCCTGGATTAAGGGATTAGGGTTTTGGTATCTACAGAATACCTAAAAACATTGTATATATTGTATGGCGAATGGTGAAATTCGATATAATGAAAATAAGAAAGGTTTTCCCGGTTGAGGGTTTCCGGTATAAAATCTTTGTGTACTTTGTGTATGAGCAATTGATTAATTTTTGTATTGCTTAAGAATCTATATGCATTTCTTTACTTCGCAGGTTTAAAACTTACATGTGGTATTAGAGCTTGTTTTTGGCTTCAGAGGGACGCCTTTGATGCTGAGGGTTTGGCTCGGTTTTGATAGATCAAGTTTATCTTGGGTCTATGATAAACCTGGGTTTAGTGGGAGCTTTTGCAGTGGAAATTTGAGTAAAGAAAGAGGAATGGCGAGCTCATCTAGAATCAAGATAGAGAAGTTCAACGATAAAAATTTTGAGCAATGGAAGCTCAAGATGGAGGACCTTCTTGTAGACAAAGAACAATGGATCATTGTGGATCTTGGTACACAACCTATTGGTACACCATATACAAGCACACATGCTACTGGTACACAACCTACCAGTACACAAACTACTAGTACACCAGTTACTGGTATGTCGAAGGAAGATTGGGACAAGTTGGACAGAAGAGCAAGGAGTACTATTCGACTCTGCCTGGAAAATTCGGTGTTGTTGAATGTCTCGGGAGAATATACAACCAAGGAACTATGGGCTAAGTTAGGGAATTTGTATCAATCAAAGTCCATGGTAAACAAGTTGTTTCTTCGAAAGAAGTTGTATCATCTTAGGATGGAAGATGGAGATTCTCTGACAGAACATCTAAATGCCTTTAATACTCTGGTAAGTCAACTTGGATTTGTTAATATTACGATTGTAGAAGAAGCTAAGTGTATTACTTTGTTATGTTCTTTACCAGACTCTTGGGATAACCTGGTTGTAGCAATAGGTAGTACCACTCAATCTACATTGAAGTATGAGGATGTAGTTGCATCCTTGTTATCTGAAGAGATGAGGCAAAAACTCATGGATGGTCACAGCACAGATGCTTTATTTGTAAGAGGGCATACCCAAGACAGGAACCCTGGTAAGCCTTCGGGATGGAGATCTAAATATACAGGTAGATCTAAGTCTCCAGGAAAATCTTTGAGGAAATGTTGGAAGTGTGGTAAAACAGGGCATTATAAGAAAGATTGCAAGTCTAAGAAGGTTGAAAAACCAAAGGGATCTGATAGTACCTCTTCCACGGAGGTGAAAACCTCCACTTAAGAAGGAGGTGATGTTTACCTAGAATCTACAAGTACACATGCAGACCATGGTGTATGGTTGATCGACTTAGGTGCATCATACCATATGACTCCTCACAGGGATTGGTTCTCTGAATATGAAAAATATGATGGTGGTGATGTATTCCTAGGAGATGACTCGACAACAAAAATCTTGGGATGTGGAAGGGTTAAGTTGTTGCTAAATGATGGAAGGATTATAACTCTTCATGGGGTTCTACACATTCCAAACCTAGCCAAGAGTCTAATATATGTAAGCAAGTTGAGTGATGCACGAGTGAAAACTGTATTTGAAAAGAACACTTGCAAGATGGTATGAGGAGCAATGGTGTTGATGAGGGGAGGTTGTTGTGGAACTCTGTACAAGTTGTTGGGAAGAACTTATACTAATGGGTGTAACAATTCTGTTGTCCTTGAGCAGAAAAATGAAGGAGACAAGACCAATACTGTCCCAGAAAAGAAGACCATGTTGTGGCATCAAAGGCTGGGGCATATTGGAGAAAAGGGCCTTCGAACACTACATGGTAAAGGTATGATTGAAGGTATGTCTAATTGCACTCTGGATTTTGACTTCTGTGAAAATTGCATATATGGTAAACAAAATCGAGTAAGATTCCCATCTGGTGCTACAAGAGCAAAGGGGATCTTAGAGTTGATACACAGTAATGTGTTTGGACCTGTTCCTGTTCCATCCCTAGGTAAATCTGTGTATTA